>WYDI02029252.1:0-12790 GCA_009867235.2 Psittacus erithacus | reverse complement strand
AAAGTTAGAAACACAGTGCTGCACCAGCCACTAAGAAGGAGAAAAAATGACTGCTACTGCTGAACCCATGACATCAGTTAAACAGGAATAATTGTGAGCAAACTTTCCATGAAACTCTTGCCACCACTAAGCATTTCATATTGAAAATTTCTACCCCATGGTGTTCAAAGGCACATGAACATTTTCTGTAAAGGCCTGGGTCCAAAGGGTATGTGTAGTTCTTGGACATATGACCCATAGGATGGGTAAGGACAGGAGCCTGCCCTCAGTATCGCAGTAGATGATGCTGAGCCCCTGGTAGTGGATTCCACTGCTCTTTGTGGAGCAACATGCTGGACAAGGTCCTCAGTCCTTGCAGGTTCCCAGGGCACCAGCAGAATCATAGGCTCCACCTGCAAATCTGGCCATGCAATTTAACACTTTTAGGTATCAGCCCTGGGTTTTGCTTGAGCGCTTTTAGCCTGCTGAGGGATTCCTCTGGATAAGCAATGAAGTGCTCTTCCTTTTGCACATCCCTCTCCACCTCCTTCTTTCACTGCTTGTCAAGTGCAGAGGGAAAGTTTGTTGGCTGGAGGGGAGGTGAGGAAGGGAGGAATAACACACAGCTCTCTACTTCTCTGATCCTGAGCTGCTGGTGTGGGAAGCAGAGTCACACTGTCTCTGTTCTCCTTGGAATACAGATTTAACCTTCCCCAGTGGGCAATTATTCAGTCAGGAGCTTTATGAAGCAGCTAATGGTCTCCTAAGGACAGTCCCTCAAGGTAGGTGAGAGGACTAAGAAATGTTCTGTTTCTGTCTGCAAGGATGTTTCCTCTGTGTCAGTTGTTTTCACCTGTTCCTGGAAAAGCAAAGGGCCCAGAAACAGTTGTGAACAGATGCTGATGTCAGCTCTCCTTCCAAGTTCTCCTTTCAAATTCATCCAAAGCTAGAAAGTAGAGTATTCTGAGAATTGATTTTCGCTTCTGTTGAGCTCTGAAATATGTGTCAGGTTTGAGCTTCAAAGAAAGTGCTTATTCACCCACACAGGATGGCACTTTTTTATATTCTCCTTTGCATTTTAACAGCACCCAGTAGATCATTCTTCCAAACAGATATCAGGTATCAGATGCTCAGCTGAGTACCAGCAGCTTCTGTGATCCCTGTGCTGCGAAACAGCCCTTGTTTCTTCTGCTGTTGCATATAACCTGAACTGAATACTTTTCTCCACAAAAAAATTTATCATCTTGCTTTCTTAAATTATCTTTTTTTTTTTTATTTTTATATCTATTTATATATATATGCTTATGAATTACTACTGATTAGGCCCTTACAATAAGATATTCCAGTCACAGTGAAAAATCCCAGTGATGTAGAGGTCATGTTACAAAGTATGAATTATTATAGGGTAACAAATGAGAACTGTCAAGTTTATTAGATTTGTGATTCACATTTCTTGAAAATGAACTGAACACCTACATTAAATGGCCAATTTTCCCAAAATGAATTACAGTCTTCTCATGTTTATATTTTTCTGAACCTTTCAGGAAAAAATCTGTATGGCCAGGTTCAGGTCAAAGTCCTGTCTACAGCAGCACAGACCCATTGACTTTGGCTGCAGTAAAATTTGCTTCTTAATCCGAAGAGGAGAGTTAATTCATGAGCAGTGAGGCAAGCTAACAAAGTGGTAATTATCCAATACTTTGTGATTATCACAGTAGTCATCTGCCACTGCAATATTGTCAGGTAGCACAGGATCCACTTAGCATGCTGCCTTACAGCCATCAACAAGGAGCACAGTAGATCCTAGCTAGGGCACATAGCAGCACGTATTATGGCTGAGGGACAAAATAATTTTTCTGTCTACAGGAATTTATACCTATAAACCAGAGCGTATCACCTGCCTGGGGTGGTAAATCTTTGCTTTAGCAGATTTCTTCCTTGTAGTCAGGCTCTGTAGCAACACAGCAATGCAAGGGATCTCATGAGCAACCTAGACCTGCTATTTCACAAAGCTATCTTATGTTAGGCTTATAACCAGGAACTGTTGAAACAAGAAGGGTTCATATTTGTTTCCTTCAACTGCTGATGTGAACAATACTTTACTCACAAGACTATTTGCACAAAATAATTAGGAAGGGTGCGAGGTTGCCTGACTGAGTTATGTTTCACAACTCAGCTGTGTGCTCAAGAATGCCCACGCTACCTTGTAGCTAAGCTGAGTGCATTGGCTCTGTCTCAGGAACAGGCTTCTGGCTGTGGCCTTAGATATTGTCCTTTCTGTGTCTGTTTTCCATGTACCCTTGATCTGTCTTGCTTATTCAGGCTAGAAGCAATTTTAGGGCAGGAATCATTTCTATCAATATGCAGAGAGCCATGATGCACATGTCTAGAAGTCCTTACCAGCTATGTACATGCTCCAAAACCAGAGTCAGTATAGAAACACCAGCATGGTGTTTGACCATTAAAATGGTTACAAAAGCTCATTAATCCAGGCAAATGGCACAATGACAAAGCTGAATTTTCTCATAGCTCCTTGCACTCTGCCGTGCCTTATTGCTTCAGCCTGTGAAGTCTATGAACAGCATTTAGGCTAAAGGGACCTTGATGTTGAACGGGACTAATACTATAATAGAAACTAAGGACATTATCGAGTGGCGCCCAAATTACTCAGGGCAGAAATAAGGAATGAGGTAAACAGCAGTAATTGCTCAGCAGTGCCCTGGATGTCAAATGCTACACCTTCCTGGTCCAGGAGGGTTTAAGCTTGGTGGATTCACTAAACAGATAGGAAAAGAGAAAAAAGAAAAGATAAAGGTTAAAGCAAGAGCAGCAGATATGTAACTGTAAACTTGTAGTGCGATCAATTGGAAATTTGGGGGTGGAAGGTGAAAGGGTGTGAGAGTGGAAGAGAGAGACAGAGAGAAAAACTCAGTGTTCTCCCTTCCCCACTAACATACGTATGATTGTCAGACAGTCCAAAAGCCAGAGCTCAGTCCATCTTTGGTGGCATGGGGAGGAGCTAAACTTTCAAAAGCTGCCTTTTCTTATTAGGCTTGTAGAAAGACAGAGGCAAATGATTCATAAATAAGTACTACTGCTTTTCAGAGGTTATTTTTTGTCGTTCTTTTCTTTTTTTGCAACTAGAAGGTAAAGAACTCAATGCAAAAATTTGCCCTCTTAATACAGCTATTTCATGAACTACAAACTGAATGAAAGTAGATTTAAATTAGTTTCAAGTTACAGCCTGTCAAATACAGTCAGGACAGCTGCTGAGCCCCTGTCCTACCAAAGTAACAGGAAAATAGCTTGATTTATACTGAGTCCCTTTAGTGTTGTTTATATCTGGACTTGTGGCAAAAACTTCCGGAGTGAGGCATTCCTACTCTCATTTCTGTAACTTACACCACTTTGTTTTGTAATTTTTATTTTTGGTAATCTCTTTTGTAAACAGAATGTCCTGCAGAGACCTACAGTAGTGAGTCCAATGCAAACATGACATCAAAATGCATTATATTTAAAAACACATGCTGGTGTATGGTTAAGATTACAACATACAGGACTACAGTTTGTAACATTACATAGGGCTACACTATGCAAACACTTGAAATGAAGAATTTCTCACACAGTTACTATTATTCTTGAGGGAGTTTATGTTTGGGTTTCTTAGCACTTTATCGCCAACTTTAATAACCTTTCCTTGAAAAATCCTCCCCCTTCCTTTGTATGTGACAGAAATTGAAGTTTAACCAGACCACAGAGTTATTTTGCACTGGGTATTCTGCTCAGGCTAGCTATAAGAGACTTCAAAGGCAGCTGGGATTTGCAGGTAGCCCCAGATCTGGGCAGCGGAGCCTGGGGAGCATCATGGCATACAGAGCCCAGTGGGCAGCAATGAGACTGCTCAGACCCATCTCTCACCTAGTCCCCCTCCTCTCCCCTGCTCATCACCCAGCTGCTGCCACCCCGGTATTGCCCTGAGCACTCAGCAGCAGATTTCTGGTCCCCAGTGTCTGTCCCTGTGCTTGTGCCCCTTTTCTGCCCCTGCTGCTGTCAGACAGGAGTGGCTGTAGGTTCCAAGGGGTAGACAGGCCAGAGCAGGGTGCAGGAGGCTGCAGGGCTGCCCATACTTTGGTCTCACCTTCAGTGGCTAAAGCTAAAAACATACAGGAAATGCAGAAATAGGTAATGTATCCGTATTTCAGCTTGTGTCCTTGTATGGAAAAGGAGTCTCATATTAAATTGGAAATCTAGCAACCGACCTAGGGCTTACTCCAGCCTTGTTGAGAGACTTCAAGTGGGGGTGAGGGCTTAGCTCTGTCTGGTAGAATGGAAATATGCGAGGAGATTTGGCCCTTGTCTACAACTATCTTCTGAGATAGTTTCCAATTTAATTCACTTCAATGATTTCTGTGTTTGTCTTGCAGCTTGTCCTGCAATGAGATGGAATGCCGCGTGGTGTGGGAACTTACGTTTCGTAACTAGCTTTTGCAAAAAAATAAAAATGCTTTGATAGAGATTTCATTCAGTTTCGGCAGCTTCCAAGTCCTACCCAGGCCTTACAGCCTGCTTAATTTGCTTGTGTGCCTCAGGACTGTGTCCCAGGTTTCTCAGATGACTTTGGTTATTCCTCCCACATAATTATTTTAATGCAGCCCTGAAAATGGCGCAGTTTACTCTCCCTGGAAAGCCCTGTAGCTCCAGCACGACTTAGCCCTTCCCAGCTCCTTCTTATTCATCAACTTTCTTGTATAGGAAACAAATGACAATGCAGGAGCTGCTGAGAGACAGCATCCCTACAGCCATAAAGCTGCCACATTAAGGCAAGTGACATGGTAGCTTTTAAAAATCTCCTGACACAGCCAAAAAAGAATGTTTGCTCTAAAAACTTGTCTAACCATATTAGTTAAAAAGAGCGACTTGATGAGGAAGAACAAATTCCAGCCTCTCTGAAGGCAGAGAAACCTGGAATTACTTTCTAATGACTGCAGCACAGTCACAAAAGATTTCCACTTGCAGAGGCAGGATCAGCTTCGGGCCCATATCACAAACCACATTTTAATGACGTTTTAAAGGCAATTTGCCCTAGGTGTGGCTAAAGTATGTATACAGACTTTAGCCAGAGGAATAAATACCTGGGGGAATTCTAGAGGGTTTTTTTAGACACTAGTGAGATAAAGGCAGCACTTGTGAATTAAAAACAGCCCTAGAGGCAGCCTTTGGACATTGCCTTCAGAAAAAATTGATCCCTATGGCCTTATCAGCTGAGGCATATGACTGCAGAATGCACTAAGAGCTGGCAGGTCATTTCCACAGCTATGACACGGAAATGACCAGCAGATTAGCTGCTCCTGGGTACAGAAGGTCAGCAGTCTTGCTGGGATCTTGGAATACAGGGAGGACAAATTCCTCTCTGTTACCAGGTACAAGTTAAAAGGGAAAAAAAAAAAAATAGGAAAATCAATTGATTTTAATGGAGTGACTGGATTTGCACTGTTACAGCTGAGACCAGTATTTGGCTCATTGTGTGTAGATATATCTATGAATAACCTTCTTAACCTGTTGGAAAGCTAATGATGGAAAATGTTTCCCATAAAAGTACATATATTACAGCTGTGTAAATATATTAGAAAACCCCAACCTGTCAGCAAACTTGCTGGCAGATGTATGAATGTTTCAACAAGTTCTCTGTGCTCCACATACCTTCATTTTTATTCTCTACATAGACACATATACATACTCACATGATGTATATAGATTTAGTGACATTTAAAGAGCACAAGACTCTTAAGAGAGCTAATTTTGGTCACTTAGCTCCCCCAAATAAGCCGGATCCCATTTCAGAATACATGCTACAGGATGTGCTGCTTATGAAACACATTTTATAGGTCTTACCTGGATGCCAGATGTAAAATTCAGCAGGCAACCTATGTAATAACCCTGAGACATAAGAAACAGAAGACCTTTTTCTCCTCTTCCATATCTTCCAGGGGAGAACAAAAGACACCCTAAAGACAGCATTGGAGTCTCCCCAAATATTCCTCAGCAAGAGCAGCTGGGCTTCTTGTGTTAAAGTTGCGTAAATTGCTTTTATTATAGGCTAGTGGCAAATTTTTGAGGAAAAAAGGAAAAAACATGGAGTAGGTGTCTTTAAGTCCCACTGCACTTTGGAATTACTTCTGGAGAGATGTGAATGACAAACTAAATCTAGAGACACAATCGATCCTTCATTTTTATAACTGTGTTTAAACAATAAAGTGACTCCTGACCCAAACTTGTACATCCACTATTTCAGTGGAAAAAAAGGGGGGTAAGGGAGGATTTGACACATACTTCTGGTATTTTTAAAAGCTAATAAACTGGTTAAATCTCTATGACTGAGTAGCTATAGTGAATAGTTAGTGTTTTTGGCAAGGCTGTTAAGACATATTTACAGCATGCAATTGGGAAATAAGTTTGTTATAAATAAACTATTCCCAGTGACAGATTAAGAAAATATTGGATATGTACAAAATGACAGCATTAAACAATGAAAGTATTTCCTGAGGAGCTGAGCCTTAGCAAAAGCCACAGACAAAATATTTTTAGTGGCATTCCAACACTCTGTGTTTCAGAGCCATTTATAACAGAGCTCATTATGAGATATTCCTCTCTGCTACAGGCCACAGCTGGATATACCAAAAAATAACCCTCAGAAAAAAAAAGATTAAAGAAATATTTACCTATGAGAGAGAGTCACAGTACCTGGCTTTATTTCATATGGCTGATTTCTCCTTTTCAATCCACCACGTGGGTTCAAGAGAAAAATGTGCCCTTATGTCTCCAAGTCCCCAAGCCCCTGCCTCTCCCAAGGACTGCTATAAATCCTTGGTCATTCCCATCTGCAGGAGCACAGAAGTCCCAGAGAAAAAGTCTTCTGCAGAAGCCTGGCAGGGCCTGAGAATATCTGCACATGCAGGCTGTAATTACCTGTTCCCCTACCATCTTCTAACAGCACAGTAGCTGTGAACCCTCTTACAGAACATGCAAAATGGATCTGGATTTCAGCTAGCTTTCAAGTGAGTCATGCTGCTAAAAGCCCATGTATACTTTCTCATCTGTTTAGAGCAGCTAAACCAAACCACTAAATAAATATCTGCGTTAGAGCTCTTAAGGCCTAAGAGGAGGTGGAAGGTGAAAAAGGAAGACAGCACAAGAGTAAAAAGGCTTAGCCTCTGAGCAGCAGTGACTCAAATGCCTTCAGGGTTGTAGGAGGAAAATGCTCAGAGGAAGCACTTTACCAGATTTGTAAAGAATAAAGACATCATTGCCTATGAAGCTGGCCCGAAGGTACGACCAGCTGTAGTACAGTGCAGTGACACCAGAGAGGGCATTTTGGCTGCCTTCTATTTGGCCTATATCCACTTCAATAACATTCATGATGGTCTGCCTTACCCTTCTGCTCACGACTCATACCAGATCTCACCCCAAGCACTTTTGCTTTCACATAGCAGTTTTGTGTCCTGCCAAGGTATGTCTGCTCCCCTAGGGTTTTCATCTTGTTCCTCCCAGCCAGGGCAGATGGCATGGTCCAGAAAAGCTGCTCCAGGAAGAAGCAGGTTGGGAAAAGCAGAGAGATATCATACCTTTGCACAGGGGACAGCTCTATGGAGAGAGCTACATCCGATTATTCTTTCTTTCTTCTCCTTTCCTGTGTGAATGGTGTTGATAGAGTGTGTGTGGGGAAGCTTGCCAGGCTCCTGCAGCTGCCTAGCTGCTTATGCTCTCCCAGGGAGCAGACATGCAGGTAGAGCTGCCAGTTGGCTTCTCTAGCTGCACTTGCTATATAAATATGTACACTCTTCATATGTTTGTTTTTCTTTCGGAGAATATTAATTCTTGGATCTCTGGATCATTGCAACCCAACATACTTCAAATACCACCTTGTCTTCTCACTCTGTATACCTCCACCATGTGCTGACTCTTAAGTATGCCCAACATCAGTTGTACATCAGTTGTATATATAGAGGCACACAAATCCATGCCGCTGTACTAGAAGTGAGAGGTAAAGTGAATCTATCGGGTCAGTTCGTTTGTCTCTCTGATCACTGGGAATGCAACACATTCTGAAATAGCAAGCTAGAGATGTCTAATAAGAAGTTCGAATATTCCCTGCTTTATTAATACAAGAGTATTCACAGCTCCAGCCTCTCCTTCCAGGATACATGACAGTGATGGCACATCTGAGCACATAGAAAGATTTCACAGGCCTGTCGTAACCTGAGGTCCTCCTGCTTTTCTGTTTTGAATGATACATGCTACTTGGTGGAAAATGAGTTTCAGAGCCCAAATTCTTTTATTCCAAGGGAAGTCTAGTATAACTGAGATGAGATTTTTGACATTTCTACTGGTTTGATTTTGTTTTCCTGTCTGGATTGCTTGATGCTATGAAGGGCTACACAGTAAGCAAAGCTGTTGCAATGGCCAGAATTTCTTTATGGGATTGTTCCAGTGACTTGAAAACTTAACCAGGAAATCAGATGATTCCTTACTGAAATATGTTAATTATGTACTTCTTTTTTTCTCAAAGCCAACATCAGGAGGACTCCTAATGTACTGTAGTCAGGTATATTTGTTAGTTGTTGCATATTTTTTCCATAAATCACATCTCATTTTGAAGCTAAGTATTTGGTAGTAATTGAGGCATGCTTTAGATTAGATAGGAACAGCCAGATTCCATTTGCAGGTAGTGGAAAAACAGAATAGTTCCTCTAGGGTTTATTTCCCTGGTGCGAAAATCCCATTCCCATTGAATAAAAAGAAAAACTATCTCAAAAAATGTTTACCGGATCCACTGAGGGGTATAGATGAGGGTAACAACATAAGACTAATGGCTGAGTTCATAAAGCATGTAGAAGCAAAAATGAAACTTGATAGGAAGGTTACTGTACTAAGCAGTAGTTAAGTTATTACAAGCTTAATGAATTTGCATTTACTCTGAATAGCTCTATGTATAAGAAAAAATATTTTTACTGTGAAGGTCATTGAGCAACAACTGCAAGAGGCTGTCCAGAGAAGTTGTGGTGTCTCCATTCTCACAGGTATTCAGAACTTGACTGGTCACAGTCCTGAATAAACTGCTTTAGCTTTAGGTTTGAACTAGATGATCTCTAGAGGCACCCTTCCAACCTCAGCCATTTTGTAATACTGTGATTCCGTAATTTCAGGGTCCAAAGGAAGGTTTAAGAAATATACCGATTTGTAAATCTTTGTACTTTACAGGCTTCAGCTTGCTTCAAGAGCAAATCAAAGTTTTTGTTTCTTAGACTTCTTGCATGGAAATTAGTGTTAAATGTGAAGTGAAGTAATAACACCACAAATAAAACCAGTTGAAAATAAATAACAAATTGGGTATACCTTTTCCTTTTTTCCTGTATCTCTTAGTCAAAGGCACAGGATCAGAAGAAGAGAGTGCTGGAGAATGGAACTACATTCAGAAAGCCTAATTCTTTTAAGCTAGAAGCATAATAAATAACCTTATAGCAGAATGGAGAGTCACCAGTATTTTACTGCCCTTTGGAAATCTGCTGTTGCAAAAATGGGAATAGTAACTAACATGTTCTGGACAACTAGCTAATGGGCAATTATAGTCAAATTCCTTCAACTTTCCCTGTAATTTGAGTAATTATATACCAAACAAGCCTATATCCCAAGCTGTGAGCATGCTAGAATAAGCAATTTGTTTTCGTAGAGATCTTATTAAGCTGCATCATCTGTATTAATCTTTCCTGTTAAAAACTTTGTTATTTCCAATAACTGAAGACCGATGTAGTGTGTGGTTTGTACTGCAAAATCCACCCGTACTTTTTCCCTCAGGGCAAAAGGTCTGAAGCAGCTGTTAATGGAGAGAAATCTAACAGAATAAATCATTGAATTTCTCTTCAGTTTGATTCTAACAGCTGCTTTAGTCTACTTTGCAGCACATCATGTTTGTAAAACAATGCAAATTGGGCTGTGTTTCAGTGGTTGTCCTGTTTGTCTGATAAGTGTTAATTCCACATAGTGCTGCATTTTACTGTCATATTGATAAAGAACAACTGATTCCTATCCTGGGAATTCTCTGTGTGGATGCTTTCCACCTTTTGAAGTATAATAAGAGATTAACTTCTGTTGGAGCAGAAGATATTTTCTTCCCATGGAAGCATATGTATCTTACCAAATTATTTGTTGCTGTATTCTTTATGCAATCCAGTTAAGGGAACAGAGTGAACATGTTGCTTACCTTGTATAAAGGTAGTTGCAGGGCAAACCTGACTGGAACATTCCTGAAAATATTTACTATACCTAATAGTCACCTAAGGCAGAGTAGTTATTTTTGCAGACATCTTTTACATGCTTCACTTACACCAAAAGGATAAAAAACACCAAGATTTTTTTTCCTGTCCACTTTATTATTTTATATTCAGAAACCTGATATGGATAAAAGCATGGTTTCACTTTACTCTCCTTGTGTGGCTAGGATTTGTGTCCTTTCTATTTCCACGGTATTCTTTTAATTTGCTAGTTTGCCCTCCCCCCCCCCAAGAGTATTAAACAGTTTATATTTCAACTAAGCCAGAGGTAGGTGTGGATAATCATTTGAGAATAGCTTTGCACATTCTGAATCACTTTCCCTACCTTATGTTCGTAAGTCTGTACATCTTTGCTTCTGAATGAATTTTGTGCGTTTGTTTCTTTGAAGAGTAGAGGATTTCTACTCTTTTAGCAAATATAGTCTTATATGTAACACCCATGCAAGTGACAGAATTTGTCAAATGCTGAAGCAATGTTACTGTATTTAGTGTTACTACATGCATCAAAAGTTCTTAACTTTGTTTATAATGCTTTTAGATATCTGAAAGCAATGTGTTTGCCAATACGTGGTCAGGAGAACACTGATTGATAGACAAGCGCTGGCAGGTCTTGCCGAACTAGTTAAATCAGCCTTCTTTCAAGAAGATATGCCCCTCAGTTGCAGAGCTGGCAGAATAGAGCATTTTACTGCACCTCAGCTGTTCCATTTTGCAGTCCTGTACATGAGCTTAACTTAGCAATAGAAGTTGTGTTGTAGTAAGACACCAGATTATGAACTGGAGCAGCTGAGGTGCAGCAGGTTTTGCTGTATCTGGAACAGGAGCAAGAATTTCTGGCAAAGGGTCAGTAACAAACAGCTGGGATGGGGGGAGAAGAAGCAGTAAGGCCTTGGCCACCACAGCTGTTTGCTTAGTGAATGTGAGTCAGAGCCTTGAGAGAAGCATATACTCAAAAATAGTCGAACAGTTCATGAACCACCTGTAGTCTGAAATACATTCACAGGGAATATTTGTTTGACAGCTGTAAGTGATGAGTAAAAGTAACCGTATCTGCTCTTGGATCATTTGCACAGAGAAAAGAGGGCTATATCTGTAGTATAAAATACTCTTTAAAAAGCTCAAGGCCTTGTACCTGGACTTTGAAGGTAAAATGTTTTGAATGGAATTAACTTGTGTGTTCTCATAGCCAATATGTCCATATAATTTTTTAACACAATCCTTTTGAAGTTCTTCTGCAAATGGCACCATGGCACCTGCCCCTTAAAGTTCTGACAGTTTACTAGGAAATACCACAATAGAAGTCAGAGGATATTGAGGGGAAAAAAAGCTATGATACCAGCCAGAAAAAGGCTCTCAGTTTCAAAATGCTCTTTTTTTTTTTATTACCCCTGTTCTTCTGACCATTTCCTGGCTCTGCTTTACAGAGAAGCACTCACAGCTATTTATTTATTGATTGACATTCATATCTATAAAACATACGCCCACTGCCCAAGCATCTGGGTGGATTTATATTCACAAAAAGCCTAATAAATAATTCACAACATATTACCAACAACTGCTGGAGAAAAGAGAATCCTGAAGCTAATTAACATGTGAGAGCACAAAAGCCCTCTAGAAACTTCAGGTCCAACCAATTTCCCCACTAACTCTGATAAGACAGATAAAAAAACCCCATGGATTTTCTTAGAAAAAAGCATGGGTAAACAGATAAGCTTTGCCCTGTGCCCTAAAGGCTAGCAGGAGTAGCAGTCCTGCTGGGAAATAAGTCCTAGAGCTGAGCATTCTTCACAGCAATTATTTTTGCATTCATTACTGAAACTGGAATTGACAACAGAAATGCTCCAGGTGACCTCAGTGACTTAAAAGATAAAGAAAAGAAAAAAACAGGTCCCAGACCATTTAGGGCTTTGTAGCTTATGCCAACATGTTCAATATTATTGCCCCGCAAACAAACAGTATAGAGTACTTTCATTAAAAATGCACTTGGAAATAAGAGTAAAATGTCCATGGAGTTCATTTATGAAGTAATAAAAGTAAATTAGTCATGGAGCAATAGAATAAGGTAAAATCAAATCAGATTTGCTTATTTGAATACTTTGCAATCTGGAAAACAAAAGACAATAATTTGGAAAAAAGTTTTATGTCTTGACAATAAAACCTTTAAACAGATACATTGTCTTGCATTTAATGTGAGGGCAAGCAAGTTGAAAGCTGTTTAGAAACCTGACAAACTCATTGACTTATCATTGTGGTTTAAGCCCAACCATAACTCAGAACCACGCAATCTCTATCTCACTCCCCCCTTCCTTCCCCGCCATGCTCTCAGAGGGATGGGGAGGAGAATTGAAAGAATGTAACTCCCACTGATTGAGATAAGAACAGTCCAGTAACTAAGGTATAACGCAAACTGCTGCTACCACCAATAATAATAATGATAAGGGAAATAACAAGGGAAGAGAATACAACCGCTCACCACCCACCGA
>WYDI02029247.1:0-24848 GCA_009867235.2 Psittacus erithacus | reverse complement strand
GTGTCCCTGCCCATGGCAGGGGGGTTGGAACTGGATGATCTTAAGGTCCTTTCCAACCCTAACTATTCCATGATTCTATGATTCTAAAAGGTCTAAGTCTCAGTGGTGGTGAATGCCTTCAAATTACAAACAGAACTGTTTGAGATAAAATCTTTTCTGTTGAAGACGAATGGGAAAATATGCAAGCTCCTCAACATGATCTTAGTCAAACTTTCAGAAACCTGCTTATAGAGCACACACTTGTAAGCATCCTACTTCTACCTTCCCTGAGTTTTTTAAGCATTTCAAGCAATATTCGGTTGACATGTGCAATGCCACAAACACGCAGTACCATTTACACAGGCTAAAAGACATCGTTTCCTACCCAATGGAATTTCATAATACTTCGCTGAGAACTATGGGAAAGTAAGGAAAGTCAGTTTTCCATTGCTGTCCCTCCTTTGACCTCCTCCTCTTCCGCTCCTAACAATCTTCACATATAGAACTTGTCAAATGAAGTCTTCAATCTGAGTGAGGCCATCTGCACACTGGCCTTGTAATGTTCAGCAGTAACAGCTGTTGGCTACAGACAGAATGTGCTATATTGCATGGTGGGCACCTCATATGAACAGTACTGATAGTATAGTTATGTGTAAGGCATTAGCAATGTTATTTATGTCTATTAATAAAGCATCTTTCAGATAATGAACAACAAACGTGCTTCAGTTGAGAACACAGAACAGAAAGATTACATACTAATAGGGACAGCCACGAGAGAAACATGATAGGCAGGGACAAAGGACAGTCAACAAGAGAGACAGAATTGGAAAATGGCAAAGATGCAAGCAAATATTTGTGCAGGCTAGCTAATGTCAACCTGCCTTTGCAATGCTTGGGGTGTGTGGCCCCTTAAGAAGGGCCCTAAGCCCCATCCTGCCTGTCTCTCAAGGGGAACAGGCTTACCCAGCTAGAAAATGTTCTAGGACTTCAGGATAGAGGAAGTATTTCTCTTTCTAAACCAGAAACATGGTTTAGAATCCTCAAATTGATACTTGAGATTGTTAAATACAGAAACATAAAAGCATAGCTGCTAGGATGCTGCACTGGACAGAAAGCCCTATGGTGAATTTTGAGGGAGCAGGGATGTTGACACACTCTCCCTGAAGTGTTTGTATTTTGTTAGATGCAGAACTAAAATCCAGCTAAACAGAAACACTCCACTTGAAACAATAAAGTTCATGTAAGTTCAGGCCTCGAATGCCTGTGTTTAAAACTCAGGTAAACGTGAAGGCAAAAATGGAGCAAACATCACTGGGAGACGAGATGCAAATTACAGAGTCTAATCTCTCTGCAGTGATCGGCACACTCTATCTGGTTTCCATCTGTCATCTGAGCTCCAAGTTTACAGGCAATGTACTGTCTGTCCTGAAATCTACATCGCTGATAAGGCACTCAGTTTTCTGTAGTGGAGAGACTCCTCCACGGAGATAACTGCTCTTTATTTGGGGAAAAAGGTAAGGGAATTTATTCACAAATATCCTGGAAAACTGAAAGCTTTTCTGTCTGTCTTCACTTCTCAAAAAATACCACGTTTGCAAAGTTTTATCCTAGACCAGCCTGGGAATACAATTTCCAAGTCCAGAATAAAATGTTTGTGACTAAACGGAGTTTGTTACAGATGACGGTGAAAGAGCGCTGTGGAGTTAAATGGAATTAAAAAGACCATTAGATTGACAGCCTTTCCAACTACTTTTCCCATAAGGTTTTTTTTTCCTGGTAGCTCACAAACCTCACATTTAAAGACTCTATTGTATTGTTAAATAGAAAAATTAAAAGTATAGCTGTTAAAGTGTTGTGCTGGACAGACATCCCTGTGGTCAGTGCTGAGGGAGCAGAAATCCCAGCATTTCTGTGTACTGAGCACTGTTCATATAGTGAAAGGCTTTTCCTCATTTTTCCTGGGATCTAATTTCAATGCAGAAATTGTCCTATGCTTGCAATAATGCACCAGGCGTAGCAAACCTGGAACCAGTCAGTAGATAACATGAGATGCAAAGACATAAACTTGTGCTGCCTACACCACGGATATCAGGCATTGCAACTTCTACTTTGTCATCCCATAGACAGGGGAAAGGTGGAAACGTTTAAAATTGTACCTATCCAACCCCTAAAATCAACTCTGCCTGAAATCCAGCCTGGATTATGACTGCCAGGTAAGATGTCCATAGCTGATTTGAGTATTAGCTCTAAGGTAAAAACCTGAATTTATACATCTGTAAAACGAGCAAACCTTTTCATTCATGCATATATACTTTCACAAAAAGAAAACAACCACTTCAGACACACAGCCCATCTCTGAGCAGGCCCCTGCTGACAAACCTGAACCACCTCTACATAAATCTGCTGCTGCTCTTTGTCCACTTATTAAACTGCTTTTTTTTAATATAAAAGAAAGTAGACAACCAAAGTGCCAAAAACTTGAATAAACCAGATTAAAACTCGCAAGCCCCATGTGCAACAGGTGTTAAATCTAGCTGCAATGTGCATTATGTTACCACCTGTGCTCATCTTATTCTGGCCAAAACAATATCCTCTGCAGGTGTGCAGAAGTAGGAACACAACTGCTTGAGAGTAAGGGGAGAAAGTGGCAGCTTTGGCTGATGTTTTTGCATCAAGTCTGCAGTCAAAGAACATTTAGCTGCATGCCAGAGGATGACCAGGTCTGTCTGCAGAGATTTCTGGGAACCACCTGCAGGCATGGAGATTGAGAAATACCTTTGGCTAGCAAGATTTCTCTGATCCATCTGGAAGTGACGGCACATGCCAGTTATATTATTTCCTGGGATTAATAAAAGGATCAAGCAGACAAACAGTCTTTCATATTCGTCATATTTATGAGCTCATTCTGACATTTCTTTTTCTTTCTACTTTTTGTCTCTCTGCTTCAGCAGTTGATGAAGAAATTGATGAGATACTAATTACAGCAATTCAACCCTTAGCTGCTCCCAGTGGGTAAAGTTCAACCCAAATGAGAGGAGTTTGGATAAAGAAGCACTAAATTTCACTGGTGAGCTTGGTTTCCCAGCTTCTGTGGAGCACCGGATCCATCAGGAAAATGCTCCTTCCTCCATGAACACATGATATTCCTTCCTCATCAGTCCAGTGTTCATTAAGACTATGAGTGAGATCCTGGAAGACTTAAACTTGCCGCATTACTTCCTGTATAGGGAACATGCCATTTACATGCCTCTCATTCAGCTGAGATAGGTTCTAAACAACACTTCTCCACAGTGACCTGCATCAGCTACTTGGTAGGGCGTCCAAGTCAGAGGGGAGAGATACACTTTGAGCATTTGCAAGACTTTGTTATTCAAAACACAGTTTGAAAATGGCTGTAGGAATTTAATTAGAAACTTCCATTAGGAGATTAGATGACTAAAACAAAGAAAACCAGTGAAAAGGCTTCTTATTAAAACCAGTAGCACTGCAGAATATTGATAATATAACAAAGGAATGAGTGGATATGCATAGCAAATTATTAAAGGTTACAGATAAATGTCCGAAAGTTGCTTAGTTTCTGGTTATCCCAGTATATACAGAAGCCACCGAGACAAGATGATACATAGTCCCTGCCCCTGCAGAATACAATGGCTGAGGACAGCCAGAGGTGTTAGAGTGCAAAGCTCAGCAGCACTGCATCTTTACGGCCCTACTGCACAAATAAAGCATGAACAAACACATAGAAGTTCACAGGTTGCATTACAGATTCTAGCCACAAAGATTAGTAAATGTAAACTCCTCTGATAAATAATCATGCCTGACAAAAGGGGAGTTTATGCCTGCAAAAGGACCAGAGCAAGAAGAGTCTTAGGGTGCTGTGACACTGAAGAATCCCTAAATTCCCTCATTGGCAATGTCAGCTCAGGTGAGCCCAAGCCCTAGAAAATTCTGCCCAGAAAACTGTCTTGATGGAGTCAGAAACTTTCACAGGGAATCAAACAGTCAGTAAATGAGTTAAGATCAAACTTGGATGCCTTCCTGGAACTCAGATGAGCGGTTGCCAGTCATGATCAGATCTTTGCTACTTACTCAAAACAGTCCTACTGTTTCCATCCAAGAGTGGTCCATATTCATAGCAGCCATCACAACCCAACTTCTTGTGGCTCTGCCCTCTACAAAAATCTGATTGGTGCCTAGTTTTATAGTTTATACAACTAGGAACCCATTCATATCCAAATAATTCTTTCAGATACAGTCTGGCCCACTCAACTTGGCCAAGAGCAGCCAATGGGTTTGTAGTATGCATGGAATAAATAACTGAGGCAAAGCATCTTCCTTTTCAAAACAGAAGTGCTAGATTTTCCCAACCACTAAGAGTAAGACTGTTGGTTATGTCTACATGAGATTGCCATATCGAGCTAGCCCAGGGCTAATTAGCCAGCAAAGCACTGTATTGATGTAGGTATGTTGCTGTCGGTACCCGAGTTAGGTCGTGCAGACTTTGATCACATATTTTTGCATGATACTTCATAAAATACAGAATGATGAATTATAATTTAAAAAGATTTCTTGACTACAAGGGATATACAAAGTCCATTTCTATGAATACAGATAAATATGCAGTCTATTATTGCTCGAGAGAGCAAAGTAACCAAGACAAAACCAGTACATGATGAGGCATGGACTGCCTACCTCAGCCCTTAGCCTTTGCACAACTAAAGATCCTCCCATCCAAGGCCAGGTTAAATGGGGCTTTGAACAACCTGGTCTAGGGGAAGGTGTTGATGCCCACGGCAGGGGGGTGGAACTAGACTTTAAGGTCCCTTTCAACCAAAAACATTCTAGGATTCTGTGATCTTTTTTCCCAATCTAGTGGAGCCCAGTGAGGCATCACCAATGGCCTTGTGTCTCCTTGCACTGCTATAACAGGCTGGGGCAGCTGAACAATCTCACTTTTGAATTCCAAATCCTTCTTAATAAGACTAATGTGATTTCAAACAAAGAGTCAATTTTGCTGCAGGTTAGTAGATCTACAGTTACCTCAGTATTAACTATACTGTAAACCAGGTAACACCTGCCATCCTGCCAATGTGGAAGCCAAGGCATCACAGCTAGAAACTGGCAATAATTTGGCAACTTTTGTCTACAGAAAAGGAAGAAAACCATTACATTAGTACACAAAGACTTACGGATGCAAGTTTCCTCTTTGTTACTACAGTAAAAGCATTTTAATGGTTACCAGTTACTAACAGGTTAATAAATTTGAATATTTCCAAGAAAAAGTAAGGGTATTACAAGATGAATAGATAGCTACATGGATGACTGTAAAATACTAGAAAATTGCTGATTGCTTTGCTAAAGGGCAGAGGCAAATTACAATCATTGTCTTTTGTTCTCATGAACCCAAGGCATTTTTTTTAAGTCAAGTTATTTTAAAATGAACCATACAAGAAACTGTGATGTCCTAGGAAAAACTGAATATAACCCCGGACATTTAAATGGGTCATGAAGCACCCCTGAAGCAATACTGAAACACCCCAATATATGTGCCCATTTCACAGACTTCACAGAGACATGCATCTTTTTAACACTACTACAATATCTTAAGGTCAATGTTATGGTAACACTAGCTTCCCCCTTTCATCACAGAAACAAAATTGTACGGCTACTGCAAGATAAAATCCCATTCAATTCAGTAGTACAAGAATTAAAAGATCCATTCTTCTAACACTCCTTGCTGATGAAACTAGGTGAGATTACCTACTCAGAAAAGCAAGGAATAGGGAGGAGAAGCATGTAATAGTGACAGAACAGCTCCAAAACAGACCTTGATAATAAGTCCCCACAATAATTTTTACTTTCCTGCTAAAACAAACTAATCTCCGCAAATCCAAACATCACAACTCCACCTTTGCAAAACCCGTGATGGTTCCTGAAAAATACTTTCGATATTACTGTGACCACAGCATTCAGAAACTTGGAAGAAGAAACAAACTTTCCCTCTGAAGAAAAATTAAGTCACCTCCAGTGTGTGAGCCTGTTGCACAGAGTACAGTTGCCATAGCTGGATTCCTGCAGTAGCTATAAACTTCTCATCCTAGTGGCAACCTGGACTAGAATGACTTTTTATTTTATTACATTCTTATTTTTTTATGAAGCAGCACAATGATTTCATGCACGAGTCTAATAATTCCTGGGATCACTACTCCATTGTGGCCATGGTTGAGAGCTCCCTTGATTTGAAGCTCAGCAGAGGAAGGCTTCTGTTGTCCTGTGGTCTCCTTAAATCCCTGCTCCATCAGGAGCCTAGTGACACTGAGGACAGTGAGGGAAGGCTCTCCTGGTACCATTCCTGATGGTGACAGTGAGGCTGAGAAGGAGCCTGGCAGCCTGGTCCAGAAGCAAGGAATCAACTTGGGGACAACTGAGATCTTTGGAAGCCAGCAGCTTTGGGGGCTTCTTGGGCCCCGTTCTTCTTTACGGAAGTGCTCCTGGATATTCCACTCAAAGTAACTATATTCCCCCAACCACACAGTACCTGCTTTAAACCTATGTTTATATGGTAATATGTAAATTACAAAGCACTAGCCTTTTGCCTTACGTTCTTGACTGCATGCAGACCTTCCTCCTATGGGAAATGAGTTTGGTGGCCTAAGCTGAGTCTTGAGTAGACAAAAGTCCTTATCTCTAAACTCCAAACATAGTTGAGCCCAACACGGCATGATTGAAAGTCCCTGCTCAGGAAAAGACAAGGAATGAGCTTGTGTCAAAAGTAAATTACCTAAGTAATCAAATCAATACTGAATTCAAAGTGGAAATATCTAAATTATCAGGCGGTGCTGCGGAGGCTACAAAATTGCTGTTTAGTGCAATGTTTTCCAGCTATATTCAAAATGAGAAATGTCATTTAAAGGAGATAAACTACAAAAAAATGAGGTCAAAGCTGCAAAGAAGCATAAGCTGAGAACCTTAATAAATGTAAAAATTTCCTTGAATAGCACCTTATCTCCCTTGGAAGAACACATACAGTCTGGAACTGTGTATCTGCCCTCCTCCCAGGTACAAGGCAAAGAGCGACCATGATCTGCATCTCAGATATATCTGAAGATGGACAAGCATGTGGTAGAAATATCATTTAGGGATGGGTCCTTACACAAATTTGATGAGTTTAAAACTGGACATTGTACATTGTGGAAAAATACATAGAGGAACTAACATATCTTAAAAAGAGATTCAAGGAAATACAGAAAACAACAGCTCTCTTTTAGGGCTGGAGGTGATAAAAAGATGTCACAGGCTGTGAACCTCTTCACCTAATGATGAAAAAGGCAAAGAAAAGTGGCTCGTACCACAAAAATAGAATTGTTATGCTGTGATCCTTAAACCATCTCCTGGTCAAGTTAATGTGATATTAGATACTCACTTCTTCCCTGCCTGCTTGCTTTATAGTCTCTACCCTTTACTCACAACAAAATGGATGACAGTTTCATTACAGAATGGCATCACTTGTCAAACTTTGAATTACTGATCATAAAAATATCAGTTATTCTTTGAAGGATCATTTGAGCACTTTGCTTTTTTTATCAGCATTAGCGTTTAGTGCAACGTACACAAGGGGTTGAGGGGGGAAGTGATGGTGGAAAGAAATCAAACCTGGCTGAAGAGCTATGAGTTTGCAATACCCTACCCATACAAACAAGCTTCTATCGCAGTTATAGACAGCAGAAATAAAAGGGAGCTTTTTGGCTCACAGCTATAAAAAAAAAATTATCATAGTGATGAAGTTCCTCAGCCATCAACAGAGCTGTGATAACGCTGTTTGATGATGATTTTCCCATGAATGTTAAACAGCCGCCACTGCGGAGGAAAAGGAGCTTATCTGCACCTAATACTGATCTCTAATTCCTGCCCTTCTTGAACCATCCATTTTCTAACAGCATTAACTGGGAAATTTACATCCCATCTTAATGCTGCTAAAGAGGACAGGAGATGAAGAGTAAATGACAGCAGTGTAATGAGGATGGCTTTTTTCTCCTTTCTCTTTAATGGCTGAAGATTTACACAATTGTCTGTAAGCTTATATAGAGAGCTTACCTGAACCTTTTGCCAGCATGGATTCAACTTACAGGAGCTTTTGTTAACTAAATACACATAAATATTTTTAAGGAGGTTTAATATTGTGACTTCAAAGAAAGCTAAAAGACAGGATGAGAAAAAATATTTTTTAGCATTTTGATTATGGATAAAAATTGCTGAGATTTCTTTCTTAAGCAGATGCAGTTGTATTTCCAAAACACAAAAACCAGATTTTAATAAAGATTCTTTTTCTTCTACAAAATGCTTTTTATCAGGTAGCAGAAGAATCTTTTTTTCAGGTTACAGAATTTTAGTGAAGAATTATCTCCAAAACTCAGAAATAAATGGTTACCCAAATACATTATGTAGAGCTGTATTTCACACGTCACTCACAATATGGATTGCTTTCTGATCATGTAGCTTCCATCCGAATACAAGGTGCTATGCTGCATGGCTGAAAGGAGAGTAAGAATGGAATGTTCTAATGTAGGAAACCACAGCATCAGTACTTGGCCAGATTCGGTCAAAGCATTTCTATACATCCAGATGATAATTTCAATGGAAATTAGGAGCAGTTCAAGATGTGCTGTTGATCTGTGCTTTTGGGCTGGCTCGGCTTTTGCTCAGACTAAATTTAATTAGGAAGAATTTTCTTAAAGATGGCTTTCCTCCCCCACCCCAGTTCTCAGTGTACATCATATACATATATTATTTCTTCAGGGTGTGTAAGAAAGGCTGTAGTTGAAAGAGAAAATACAAAATATTGTTTAGAAATGCTAGGGTGGAGGCTTCAACTCCCATTCCGTAAGTATAACCCAGGGCAGCATAGGTGCCTGAAAGAAATGCAAGACAGGGGATTTGCTGTTTTTCAGAGACTTTTGCTATCATCTACTAAGTTTACTCTTCAGAAATGTCAGTGTTTGTCTAATACACATTGCCACTATTTCCATATCAGACAAGTCACAACTAATTAGTATATACAAGATAAATATGTATCTGTTCATGTACGCACACCTATACACATACGTAAGTATAATATTGTATCAAATGTTTACGACAAACATAAACATCTAGCATAATAAAATATTTAAAATTCATTTTTATTCTTCTTCCAGCACCATTGGTGTACTCATCCCCTCCCTTTCTCAATGGGAAAGCTGTACCTTGGGAAAAGCTTCTCAGCAGTGTACAGCATGTCTGCCCATACGCCTATCATTGCTCAGCTAATGAAGGTTCAAGAGCCCTGAATCCTTGTTGGTTTAGAAATGAGAGATGACAGCAGTCCCAGACCAATTACTATTGGTATGCTGACCATGGTGATGTATATTCCTTGAAGCACAATTATCTCAGAATACAAACATTCTTTATGCTTAGTATTTGGAATTTACATTTATAAACCATACTTGTTAAAGACTCCAGGACCTAAATTTTCAAAGATGTGTAGGTTTCTAAACTGCTTTACTACCTTTGATTATTCAGGTTTATATTTGAGAACATTAGGACATGCTGTAGGTAGAACTCAAGACATCCAACGCACAATGTACAGGATTGATTACTGAATGATATACTTTGCCACTGGGTAAAAATGAAAATTTGTGTGGTCATCTTCTATTTCTCTACATCAATTTCTTGGTCCAAAGAGGCTGATAAAATAACCTACTTTGTAATCTGCCATTACTGTCCATAAAACCATAAACAATTTGTGCTTCAATTCAACCTAGCCAGCCGTCAAACCCAGCACATTGGTTATAACTTTCTTTTAACCTTTTAAATACACCTTAATCACCTGCTATAATTGGATCTCAGAGAGTGAAATAAAAGTAATACATACCCAGAATAAACATGAAGTTCATCTGACTGCTTTTGTTTATTGAGCAATTCTGACCACAAACCAGATCTTTTTCAAAAGCTAACTAGTTTTAAGTAGTATGTTGCCATGACCCAACACTACTTAGATTCCAAAATCACTACTGAAGTTGTCACATAGAAGTCTGCACAGAAGAAACAAGAGAAACGTGCATGTGATGCACAGATCAAACCAATTTCAGAGGCTGGGAAGCTCTGTGTAATCCTGTTTCGGGTTTGATTTTCCTTTGAGCATCATCCAAGCCTTCACTACCATTGAAGCCTTCACTACCGTTGGCTTTTTGGCAGACAGAAGTGTTCTGTCACACTAGTTTGCCCCTTCCAAACAGGTCCGAAATTGAATCACTTTGCCCACATGTATATTAATCCAGTTATCTGGATAACATATTAGTACTCTCTAATCTAACTTTCCCGGCAGCCTATCCTTCTACATTGCATACAACTTCCTGAAAGAACAAAGAAGCAAAGGAAGAACTCAGAAGAAAATGTGAAGCTCAATACACAGTAGGATATAGATGTAGACAACACTGGAAAAGAATACAGGAAGAACAACTGGCATTCATCATGTCTCACTCTTTCTCCCAGGCTGTAATCCTGGAAGTACTGCACTACAGCTAAACAAGAATGGTTTACAAAATGCTATTTCCAGGGGAAAAAGAAAGTGCTCTTTTCCTGAGAATCAAAACATTACCATTTTCTTATAAAATCAGAATGAAACATATCTATTAGGTGGAAAATCCCTCTGAAATAACCAGAAAAGGTTTGGGATTGCTGGGGTGTTTGGATGAATTTGAAAGTGAATTACACTTATGAATCACTGCACTATATTATGAAGAAAAGAACAGTTCAGTGTTAAACTACACCATGGAAAACACCTGTTCAGTCTAAAAAATGAATTTCTAATTGTTTCTGCAACAAAATCAGTCTGATAAAATAAATCCAGAAACATCAAAATTTTAGCACAGTAGGCAGTTCTGGTTTTAGCCAATTATTCCACACATGCACACAATCTTAGATCTAGCTTTAATATTGGCTTACAGGTGGCTGTATGGTGAGAAGGCAAAACCCAAGGTCAGCCTGTCAGCGCTCCCAATAGCCTTGCAATGCATACCCAGTTTTAGCTTTGCTGTTCACCATGACAGTATGAAAGAAAGAAAACTAGTGAAGCAACAGTAGAGGTCTGCCTGCAATGCACGCTTGAAATGAGATTAGTAGATGAAATATAATTAAAATACCACCACAAAATTGCACTGTCTCAGCATATTGCTGTTGGCAATACAGAATGCCAAGGGTACCAAAACCATATCTCAGTATAAACTGCAGATTTTTTGTGTGTATCTAAAAAACATTTTAGCATAACAGGATGTAGTGAAGATGCACCTTCAGCTATACTGCACAAACACCCTTAGAACAAACAAACAAACAAATGCCTTAAATGCCATCCAAATTGCTTGAATACATCATGATGCCCCAGATTCTGTTAACACTAAGCCTTACAAAGAAAGATGGGAAATATGATGTGGCATAACTCTGCATTTAATCAAGGTGAATCCCTCTTTGCTGATTATCAAGTGACAATAGATTTCCTGCTCCACTCGCTATCTTATACATGAAGCTACTGTGATCGATAACATCTAAAACTGTAATAAGAAAAAGAGATTATGTTAACTGTTGCTTAAGAAGTTTCTTTGTACCAGAGAAACAAACAAATCGAAGGCTTTAAAAATCAAAGGGCAATTTAATGTTGCATTCTACATGAACACAGAAGGCTAGTCAAGAGCTGTCTCCTCTTGTTGCAAGTAGATCACAGAACTCTCACTGTTTCGAGCACATCAGCAGTGGTTTCCTACCACCACCACCTTATGCCAGCCCCAGGAATAGCTGGCTGGCTAGATTTATCTTCCAAACTGGATTATAGGCTGCCTGTGCAAGCTCTGTTATTGTACCTGAGACAAGCAAAATGCAAGGCAGCTATGTTTCTGAGATGAAAGCATTCAACACACCTGAATATGCAAGGTCTGTTTTTCATATGTGATGTGGCTCTTTGTGCCCCACCACCTATCTGGAATACCGAGCCAGAGCTCCCTCCCAGACTACAATGGTCCTAGATTGTATAATGGAAATGGATTTTCTTTGGCAGAAAAATTAAGCTGAATACAGAATGAACAGACTGCATCAGAGACCCCTAAATTAGGACCCAGAACAATAAAAATCCTAATACACTTGACCAAACTGAAAATCACTTCTCACACAGAGGTTGCTTGGGGAAATGTCTGAAGCTGCAACATTGCATATGCCTCCGCAAGCCAATGATCAACTGGATCACACTGTAGCAAGAAATATTTCTGACTACAATGAAGCCAGGAAGTGATTTGCAGGTGAGAGACAACAGCGACTGTCCTGCAGTCCCACAAGACACTGCATGGACATTGCAAGACTCCCCGGAGCAAAGTGTGAGGTTCACTTCAGGTGATCCCTCTGATCTTGTCCCTCTTTCCTTCCCACACACACTGGCTCACAAATGAGGATGTGGATGCCCAGGAAGTTCAGCACCACCACCTTTACTGTTTGGCATTTGATATAGCCCTAGTTTGCCCTAGAATTCTTCATGATCCTTGTGTGGCCACCCTTATTTCTACAGTGTGTTGAGATACATGTCTGGCCTTATTTTGCAAACCAATACATTTATTTCAGTCAATGTGATTAGGAAATAAAGAAGGAGAAAGAGGGAGTCATGCCAAAGAATGATTTTCTATCTAGCCACTCAATACTGGGGATCCAAACTTGATCAAATAGATGGAAGCTATACACAGTAAGCACAGCAAAAGATAGGAGTAAACATTAACCAGCCCCAGTTAACTTTTGACACAAAAACCAACAGTGTTTTGCTTGAGGTTGCAGACTTAATTCATTTTTGTGAATGTGTCAAATTAAGATGCTTATAACGTCGCATTGCGAGTGCAGCCTGTGCAAATATCACCAATGGCATTTTTAAGTGGTCCAGTTTGAAAACGTGACCCTTAGAGACTTGATGAATAAAATTAGTCAACTCTGTAACTTTAAAATAGCTCTTTTCTAATTAAAGTGTGATGAAGCCTATCTAGCTTGGGATGCAGAGTGCACAAGCAAACCAATTAGAGATAGTGGCGAAAACAAAATGGTGTCACGAAAAGATTTACCACATCAGTCCCTCCAGCAGCTGTACCATTTCTGCTGATAAAGGTGAAACAACAGCTACTGCTAAGGATGAAGCTAATGTTAAGCTGACAAATCAACTTTTGGAGTCTTGGGAGATTCAGCAGAGCTATCAAGAGGCACAAAGGCTACTAATGCTTATGTCATACTTCTCAACTCTCACATTTTACCCAGGAGACGCCAGATTTTTTTGGCTTAAAAATGTCTTGATTTTTTGTATTCTCCTGGGCAAAAAATCAAAGAGGCCCATTAATTCAATGGGAATTTCACATATCTTGCTGCTTGAGATTTTTTTTTCCACAAGACTCATACTGTTTGAGGTTGGGAAATATGCTCTACTTTGATAATGACACCCTGAAGGATAGCACTGGTAGAAAGATGAACATACAACAAAATCCCAGCTGCTGTTATTCAGTTCAGACATTCATTACATGTCGATGCTTGAATTCAGGTGGAGAGACCACCATATATCATCACAATGCCATTCAGGGAAGACTACATAATGAGACACAAAGAACAATTCAGCTGCTATTTGAAACTACATAGCACAGAGAAGAAGACAGATTGGTCTGACCCTTGTAAGCAAGCATATAGCTAATAATAATCTGTCAAACATTTGCGCACCTTGTGGTAATCTGGTTCACCACTTCTTAGAGGGAGTGAATACATTCTTACTTGAACAAATCTCCCTGTCTGCTTAGTGGTGAGCATTAGTAGCAACAGGAAGAGACAAACAGATACGATGCTACAATAAGAAAAAGCAACAATTTTTATGCCAGACTTTCCTCATATTGTTCCAATCTTTCATATCTCAAAATGCTGTGAGGAAAAAAGAAGTTTTTGCAAAACTTGAAGTTCTAGACAAAAGGTGAATGTTAGAGGACAGACCAAGGCCTTGTAAGTAAAGTATTTCTTATGCTAGACTCAAATTACCCTCAAAGAATACAGCTCCTTTGTAGTCAAAAGCATATGCATTTGGGTACCTGAGGGCAGAATTACTAGATCTTGTGCATATTATATATTACCTAACCAACCAGTGTACTCTGTATTTATATTCAATCATATTCCAAGTGGCAAAATCTTAGAAGCTTAAGATGAGTAGTAAAAACCCGGACGTTAAAAACCTACACCTAGCTTTAAACAAGTCTGTTCTCCTTTGCTTCAGTTGCAAATAATTCTCTAGAGAAACAATATGTGCCTAATGCAGATATTGGTCAGAAATTCAGATGAGCTTTAATATAGAAATACAGATATAAAGTTTCAGGACTCAGAATCCTATTGTAGGTCGTTTGTAAAGTTCAGATCTGAAACTTAATTCAAACTGTGTGTGGTTCTTCAAAGCCACAGATTTAATTCAAGCTTAGCTGCAACATTATTATTATGAAGAAATAATAATTAAAAGACTAAGTTAGTCAGAGAAACTGGGAAAAAATGTAAGGCGAAGCATAATTTTAAGATGTAGGTAAACGTGGAAGAATTATGTCTAGTTAATTACATGAAGGAGAATAGAAATAATATGAGTTAGGAGCATGACATTATTGAAGGTACTAACACCCAGTAATATATCACAGATTATATGAGATAAGTTGAAGAAGAGTAGATTCTTTACAGGTACAATCAGAAGAGGTTACAGTTAAATAACTATCATATAGTCAACCATCAATAGATGTGATATGAAAACTGGCTGTGCTTTGGGAAACAGCATTGGGATGGTAGTTGAAATCCTGTTTAATTACCACTCAGTTTTTCAGGGAAGGCAGGACAAAAGCTGACAGAAGGTTTTCTGAATCATTGAATCAGCAATACTTCCAAAACACAGTGAAAACATCTGCATTTGACATAAGATGATGCAATCATGGTGGAGGAAGCTTTTGGATACAGGGAACCATACTATGGACTTGGTGCTGGAAACAGGAACTAGAAGGGGGAAGAGTTCCCAAACTCTTCAAAACTCAGAAAAAATTATAAATTCCCCAAAATTAAGATTCGATTTTCAGTCTGCAAATAACATGAGGGCAGACATCAGAAGAAATATGACTAAACATCCAGCAGAAATGCATTTCTAATTGACCGAGGTCACTCTGCCGTTATAATGCCGATACCTGTATTTCTGACTTCTTCTTACCAAAGACATTTTCTAAACCTCTCAGTTGAAGCAGCACACACAAAATACAGTCTGGTTTTTCCTGGGGCCAGTGTTTTATTTTTTTTCTGGGCTCTGAAAGCATAGCTGTGATACAAATCTACATCTATGTGTGCCTGCTGCATTAGTGATCATACGCAATGGCCTGTCTGCTGTGCGAGATTATGGGGATACTGCAGGCAGGGGGCAAGGGATCAGCCAGGATGTGTACAAACTTCAAATTGCTGGCTACACCCCTGACTGAAGTCTACATAAATTATGTTCACCACGTTCCCATCATTTATTTCTTTTGTCATTCCTTCAAAGAACTCGGTCGTATTCTGTCTGACAGGATTTATTCTTGGTAAAACCATTGCTGATCTTCTTTTAATAACCCTTTCTCCTATAAATACCCAGCGCTTTCATCCCTAATGATTGATTCTCATATCTTAACTTTCAGCAATATATCTGAGGATAGCTATTGAAAAGCAAGTTTCATCTGCCAAGGCAAGTATAAAGATGAACTCAGGTGGCTCTGTGCTTAAATGTCTATGTATCTATTTATCATCTGCTAAGGTACAAACAGCTCATCATTACAACAACAGCCACTGAAGACGAAAACGGTATCCTTCGCTCTGTCAGTTCTAAGGCAGGAATCCAGTGTCTAGAAATACCAGTTAAACTTTTTTGAACATGAAAAGGAAAAAAAAACCACCTTTATCACAGACATTTTCCTGTCAGAAAACCATTTCCCACCCTCTCCATCAATATATGTCTACTACAGCTAACACGCATACTAAAAAATGCCACTAGTTTGTTCTAGTACAGACTCCCAACCTTTATAGTTTCAAGAGCCAAAATATACTGGTTTCCCATATTTGATTGGTGAGATTTTATGATAAAATTGCAGGTAGTAATTGAGACTGTCACATACTCCAGTATTCATATTCATTTAGTTACTGAGTGGTTTATTTCTTCCTGTTTTAAAACACAGAGAGAAAAACACGGTTCTTGCTGATACAAGTTTGCACGCCTGCGTCCACTCCAGAACTAGTCAATGCAATCCCACATCAATATTCTGTAGGTCTTACTATTGCACTGAAGAAGAAACTCCAGTTAGTCTGGAACTCAGCTGCCGAAATTTTGACTGACACAATGCATGAAAATCACATTACCCTGGTTGTAAAAAACCTTCTCTGGCTACCTGTAAAGTACAGGATTATGTGTAAAGTCCTAGTTATTAACTTACAAGTCCTTAAATTGACTTGGGTTTGAATACCTCAGAGACATTCTGGAACCATACATCCCCAGTCGTTTTCTTTGGTCTCAGTCAATTGGATTAGTTCTTTTTGGCTGAAGACATTGAGCTACAGGGCATTTTTAGTGTTTGCTCTCTCCTCATGGAATTCATTAACCACGGAGGTCAGACTAGCTGACTCTCTAACATGCTCTAAATCTGAACTTAAGGTATACATTTTCAGATTGCTTATTAGGATGTACAGAAGTTATATGATTGTCTCTATTAGGTGTCTATAGTCTTTTCATATGCATACATACCCATGAGTGTCAGTATGTCAGAGCTAGAATTAGTGTTGTCTCAGGGTTATTTTTCCTCTATGCACTGGAAGAAAAAAGCACTCTGTATTACTGCGACTTTTCCCAACAACTTTGCAGGGATCCCCAGAGACTTGGCAGATGGAATCCAATGCTTAGACAAACATTTCTATTTTTAAAGCACGTCTGACAACATGATCTAGATCAATATTTTCAGGAAGCACAGCAGGCGAAATGGAGAGCAATGCTCTTTTTAAGTTTTTTGAAGTCTTTCATTCAAGTACGATGAGCATTTGCTTTTAAGATATTTATAACTGTCTTCCTTTTTCTCACCAGTACAAACTCAAAGAAGCTCCCTTGGTTTCAGCTGGTCTGCACCACAGTAAACGAGCACTGAATTCAGACATTAGATCAAATTATGCTCTGATCTAAATAATTAATCAGACTAGAAGAGATTATATTTTTTCTGCACTAAGGCATTCTTATGAACCCCTATGTGATGTGATGATACTTACATTCCACAGTGGTACTGGAGGTGGACATAGTCTGAATTATAAAGGCATAACAAAAGGTAGACTAATGAGATGCACAGTCTAGTTGTATTTGATTTGACCTCTCCATGTCTCAGCAAAAAGTCTTAACTAGCTATTGAGAGGATGGTCCAATCAAAAGAGGGAGGCATGGATGCATCTAATCCACAAACATGCTCCCTATACAGGTATATCATATGAAGAACAATCCCCTATCAGCAGCATGCGAGTAACTGTGTCTTGAGCTTGCATGCCAACAGTTATGGGTAGATGTCACCACTTTAAAAAATAAAAGCTGTTTCTATAGACATGCAAGACAGATTGGTGAATTTGCCTGCTTTAAATTAGGCTGAGTAGTTCATGATGGTGTAAGGAGGGGAAAGACATTTTAATAAAACCAGCCAAATCAAACCTTCCCTGCCCAATCGACTTCTCACAGAACAGGTTGACAGGGTATTAAAAGCTGTTCCATTGCATTCTGCATGTGAAAAGGGTGCCTAGCATCTAGATTTAATAGAGCCCTAAATAGCTATAGATAATTTATTCTAGTTATAGCTTTAAGTTCTGTTTCTTGGAGAATATGAGTCTTACAAAAATGGTTTCCATGCAAATCAAAACCAGCTGAAAGCTTGCCAAGGCCAAGATGTAATTTAAGATGGCATTTAAGCTGCCCTGTCTTTTCTGTCTCTGGAGATATCATCATAAAATAAAAGAATTCATCAGGTAATGTTTTCTTCATTATTCAACCACACAATTCTGAAGTGAAAAAGATAATTAGACATACAGTGCTGTCGACACATAGTTTATGAAGAGATTCTGATTAATTAGCTATGGTAAAAGGTTTTTATATAGTCATAATTAATTTATATTTCAAGAAAAAAGGCAAACAGACAGTACACAGATTTTAATATTTCTTTCCTCTGATAGATTTATCAAAGCAATTCTGAACTTCTGTTGAACCTACTGCACTTCATTGTTATTTTATAAAGTGGGAAGCAGACATCTAACAGCACAACTAATATTGACTTTCCTTGGAGTCAGACAGCTTAACACTCTCACACCATTTTGAAAACTGCTCACCAAGACACACCTTGGTCTGGAATATACTGAACCAGCAAGGCAAAATATGGATCTAACACACGTTGCCTTCTATCATATTTCGTTCTACCAAATTGACCTGATTTATAGTAGGACTGAGGTCAAAAGGCGAGTATTCCATATTTTCTTTACTTTTGCACATTGAGTATTAGCTAAAAGAGTTAGACATATTGTCTTCATATATTGTCATGTTAGCTCTAGACTCCTGCTCACACTCAAATCCAAACTCCTCTAAGTGACCTCACAGGCTACATGCTGATTTATGCTTTGGTGAGCCAACCAGTGCAGCACAGAGAGAGAAGGATGAGGCAAACTCAAGAAAATTCAAGTGTGTAGAAGAAATGCAACTTGTTCAAACCATCTGCTACAGAAAAAGTGAGCCTATACTCAGGCACAGATAACAAAGAGAAATCCACAGAGACTAACTGGTGTATCTTTAGGAAATTACTAGCAGGGATTAATTTAATCCAAGCAAAAGAGATGAAAACTTCACTGTGTTTTCAGGTGTATTAGCCATAGCACCTATGCACTATGATATAGAGTTTAATTTTCTCTGAAACAATCACATTATGAATTCATGTTTGGATATGAGTCTAAAGGCATAAATACAGAGATACTGATCACGATTTGCTCATTTTAGTTAGTCTGAGAGAGACTCAGTCTCTGAAGTAAAGTTTCTTCTTGGGACCTTCATCAACAACCACTGGAAAAAGTAGTTTATCCAATATAATTTGCCTCAGCCATTTGAAAATGCTCAGGTGGCACTTCAGCTATGGCCAGAATTAGGGAGACTGCCAAAACACCCGTTTCTGCTCATTTTTTTAGCAAGAAACTCAGTGATAAAAAGTAGCTTAAAAATCTTAAACTGCAAGATCCCAAGTAATGTCCATTCAATTTCTGGCTAAGCTTATTTGATGCAGTATATTATTCAGACTGATTTAGAGCTATAAAAAAGGTTACAATAGTGAAGATTCCTGAATAAATAATTCTCAATTAAGTGCTAGCACCTAATTATATTAACTTATAGTAATTACTGATTCAATTACGAAATTGAAGATTAACCTGAAAATGTAGACTGGCTCATTTATTTTTATGATAGCTATACACTAATAGCACATGCAGTTGGGATTCTCTAGGCACAAGAAAGGTATGGGTTATCTTAACACTCGTTTTGGAAGCTAGGTTATCTTGCAGCACTTGAAGAATATCTGACTAGAATACCGACTGAACTGTGTCTGACACAGTGTTGTATTTATTATTCTATAGTCTCATGTATCTTGCACAGAAATAGGGGAAGAAATAGATCTCGATATTTATCATTTCTGCTTATGGTTTGTATTTTTTCCAGTCAAAATTTGCATGGGGTGTTTCATGTCAGAATCTGACTTTTATAGCAAGTAAAAGAAGCAAACGTATTTCCCAATACACTCGTGTTTGGATTTTGTCTCAAGGACAAGAATGTTGGAGAATGCTTTCTGGTGCCAGTTTGGGTAGAGGGGAGAATAGGTTCAACTGTCAGTCCAAATGATTTCATTTAAGCATTTAGGGAAATCTTTTGACTATTAAGGACAGTAAGAAGATACAGCAAGGTGAAGACATAGGTAAAGCTTCCTTTGAATCAAAGAAGATGGACTGGATGAACTCCTGAAGTTCCTTTTACACTTCAGATTTTATAAAGGTGTGTAAAATAAGGCTGTTGGTGGTTTGAGCTCTCATGTAATCTCATGATTAAAATTTTTCAAAAATGCAGTGAAATAAAAGAAATGGAAAGAAAATTATTATTTTAGTATGTTTAGCATAGCAGAGTAACTACTGATGTTGCGTATTTTATGTGACTAAGGAAAGAGCTTCGCAACAGATTTGCACTTCAAAATCACATGAGTAAAACCATAACGGCAGGCCTTGGTAACTTAAACAGGTAGTTTCTTCAAGTCAAATTTTCAGTGATGATTTACTTACTGTGCTACTTACAGTAAACATCATGATTCTCAACTACAAGGATAACAAGCTGTATTTGTGCGTGGTGTATGTCACATATGTGAGAAGTAACAAAGCAGTAAAGATTACTTCACGTGCACAGATTATGCATTATTTGTTAGTGTGTCACTTCCATTACTCTTTCTTTTCCAAGCAAAAGTATAAAAAACATGTGATAGCTATGACACTTTATGTGTTAGCTGTTACCCAGATAAATGTCAGATTTAGATAATCCTATGGGATCTCCGCTTCATATGCCTAGAAACATGACTCTGGAAGTTTAAGAAAATATATACATACGCATTATTGAGATTAGTATACCAAACAGTACAGTCCTGCAATAATAATGTATGGGGCAGGACTGAGTTTAACAACCATCTCCAAACATTTCCTGTGTGAATCAGTGGAAACCAAGTATATGGTAAAGGGGAGTGGATTATTCAGTCAAGAGGACTGTTAAACATATCATTTCTCTCTAATCCATCTTGGTTCTAGCATGTTTTTAAATATTTCAATCTCAAGTACATTTGTATCTTTCAGGAAGATAAAATATAGTATATATGATTTCCAAAAGTAACTACTGCAGATAACTCTTATTCCAATGCACAGGCTTTTGCACAGGTAATTGGTTTTTTCCTCTACCATTCCTTATATTTTTCCCATTTTAAATACAAAATATCTATAGAGTGCTCAGATGAATAAATATCAGTATGAATACCACAGCTGTAAAGGCAAATCGTATTCCCATGAGCTCCTACAACTGATCAACATTTTTGGCTAATCATGGATTAAATATCTGTTAATAGTCTGCAAGCCCCATGAACTATCCTATTTATTAGACACACCATTCTTGGGAACTGAACCTTGCAGGAAAATTTTGTCCTTATTCCTCAGGCATTCAAATCCTCTTCCAAAATTATTTCTGCTTTTGAATTTTGTCCTTTAAAGACACAGCCAAAGCGACACTACCTTAAAGGGAGAATTTATGTCTTGCAGAGCATCTCAGAGATACAAATAGTTTTAAGTGCATACTTACCAGGAGGCCTGCTGTATACCTAGATCTTACTTCTTCATCACATAGTATGTTGCTATACAACAAAGTGGAAAATTCCAGGCGCTGGCAATTTGTGCCTTTGATTTGCTTTACTCACCAGAGTCTCAAACTGGAAAAATAAAACTAATTTAAAGATCATTAAAAGACCCCTAAAATTCTCTGTACAATCTCATTTGAGTTATGGAGAAAGTCAGATTGAGTCATGTTTAAACAGAAACCTGTCACTACCCAACACAATTTATACAAATTACATAGGAGTTCACTGTCTCAGCACCACTGTCATCTCACTCTTTCTACTTCTGACTCATTTACTGCAAGTTTCAGTTACTTATAAGACACACTGCATTCCTCTGCATTCTCATAAACATTAACTGTTTCAAGAAATATTATGGAGAAGTTGGTAATTTGAGTGTATGATAGGACCATAAGAGAGGCAATCCAGCTTTCCAACATGAAACAGAATTTGACATTGGATGTGTAGAAAAAGAAGTGTGAACTGCAAGGTTAACTTCATACTGGAATCCTCCCTACCCCATTGCTGCTAAAATCTATTTCTTGCTGATGGTTAACTCACAAATGCAAAAATTACACATTCACATATGCCAACTACATACAGCTGCATAGATCTTGCTGCTGATCCAACCATCTGCAAAATGCAGCAGTCAGGTAATGAAGAAATCCATAGCACTCTCAGGAAATAATACTTCATTTGCCAAGTACTGCCTGCAACTTAAAAGAGGCATCCATTCTTTGGGATTCTTATCTACAGCACTGGATTCAATTTAGGACCCTAAACGGACAGGCCAGCCAGTTTTAGTATTTCTGAGTTTCATCAAGAGCCTGATACAAACCAGACTGGTTTTGATTCATATACCAAAACAGTCAGGCTAGAAGAATCAATTTCACTGATAGTTATCCATAATAAAACAGTGGGCAGCAAGAAAGGTGCAAACCTTAAAAAAACCCAAAACAAACCAGAAATCCACATCAAATAGACTTCTGCTGTGTACACATAGTCCAATGTATGGAAAATATGTGATTGGGGTTTTCTGACACTTTGAAATATATGTAACTAGATATACTAAGAATTTAGAGAACACTAAATTTAGAATTCGGAGTACTCGGCACTGATTTACTGGGCCCTTTTCAAAACATTCATTTCCTTGGCAAAAAAAGAAACAGACCAAAGCTGTGCAGTTTGGAAGGGGAAAAAAAAAAGAAAAGATGAAGAAAATATATTGGGTACTTACAAATGATGAGCTGTTAAGAGATAAGGGATGATACAGATGATGTCTTCATCTCTTAAACTACATCCATCTATTGGAAACCAGATCTCTGTAAACTAAAAATAGGCAAGACAACATTTAATGAGAAAAGAATAGGATTCTGTGTATTGTAAGTATCACATCTAGTTTTTTCAACCCATCACAAACCCAAAGCTTTTGGGAAATCAGTCTTGAAAAATAATAAGATACAATAAAACTATGGTTTAAATGTACTAGATTATTATGATGTGCCTGACACTACCTATGTGGAATTATGAGGACACATTGTCCAAAATGCTTCTTGATTTACAACCATTAATTCATCTTTATTTAAACAAATAACTCCCCCAGAAGTGTTTATTTCTAATTAAAGGCTATTTGAGATATTTAAAAATAAAATAAATAGCACCCACTTAATGTGCGTTCAGTAGACTCTCAACCTCCAAAATACACACACCAATTACCCTACCTTCCTTACAGACTATGCTGTCGCAACATGGGTCTATAGTTAACAACATGGCATGTCAACTTCCACTGCCGATATGCAACCTCTGCTTCTGAAACCATCAGCACGTGACAGTATTGTGTAAGTGTTTAAAACAAAAGAGAAGAAAGGGTCATCTGTCTAGGGGACAAATAGAATCATTTACCTTGGAATTTGATCGGGATTAAGTACTGGGGTTTACAACCCAGTTTTTATTGCATTCCTCTGTTATCTTGATGGTTAGCATCCTTTAGCTGTGCAATGGATGATAATGCTTGGTTGGGTAGCAGCATGAGAAGGGTGCTACAGAATGAATAAGCCTGATTTTTGTTTGTTTGGTTTTTTTGTTAATAGGAAAGATCAAGCCTTCTTCTCCAAAGTACACATTTGGTATAGGTAAGAGGAAAGCATTTTTGGAGTAGAGGTAGCTAAGCTGGTTGCAGCAACTATAGCATTTAGAAGCTGCATACACTACGTCCATTCAGGATGTTCCCCTCTTTCAAGGCATTATCAAGCAGCTAGCTACAGGCAGTCCTCTGGGTGTCCGCTGGCATCTTCCTGACATACTGCCTACAGTAAAATGAGTTGATTATTGTAACTTACAGAGACCCAATACATTGGAAGGATCTCAAGTTGGTCACTTAGGCTATCCATACGGTAGCCCAACAAAGACAATCACAGGATGCACTAACACTCTTAAACACAGCACAAGGCATTGCTGCTAGAATACATAATGATTTTATGGTTCACAAACTTTGTTTTATGACAGAATAAATTGTGTTTACTTTCCCTGGTTATAAAAGAGGATGTGAGAATTCCTGGGTTGTTCCAAAAATGTAAAGCAGGATCAGCAGTAAAAGATGTTGAAGCAGCAGCGTTTCCCTGAGAAGCAGCCAACTTAGAAGTGGAATATGGATTAGTGTCATCAGGAGCAGCAGCAAGAGCTGCACAAGCACTCAGATGGGGCACTTCCCTCGCACATCATTCTGCAGCTGTACAGCTGAGCCACTCAGAAAATCACAGCTGAAAAAATTTTGTCCAGAACTATCAAGCAGATTTGCACCTTCTCTACACTCTGCATTTTACAGCTTACTGAATAAAGATGAATGAATATCTTATGCAGTAGGTGTAATTTTGATCTCTGGCAAAGGATAAAGTAGCTCCACTATTGCAAACAGTAATGGCATGAGCTAGAGTTTGATGCGCCACACAGCCTCTTTGCAGAAGTCTGTAATCTCTGGTTGGATGACGAAAATAAAAAGCTCTTTTTAAAAAATTCTGTCAATCTTTTCCTCAAATTCTGCTTTATTTGTGAAAACTATAGCTGGGAAGTCTGTAACACATTCCAGTATGTCCAGCTGGAGACCAGTAACGAGATGTGTCCCTCACGGATCGGTGTTGGGACAGGTCTTGTTCAACATCTTTGTTGGTGACATGGACAGTGCGAGTGAGTGCGCCCTCAGCAAGTTTGCCAATGACACCAAGCTGTGTGGTCCGGTTGATACGCTGGAGGGAAGGAATGACATCCAGAGGGACCCTGACACGCTTGTGAGGTGGGCTGATGCCAACCAGATGAAGTTTAACCATGCCAAGTGCAAGGTCCTACACCTGGGTTGGAGCAATCCCAGGCACAGCTACAGGTTGGGCA
>WYDI02029245.1:0-29778 GCA_009867235.2 Psittacus erithacus | reverse complement strand
AAACATTACTGAGCAGCAACTAAAACCATTGGTGTTATCAGCGCTGTTCCCAGGCTGAAAGTCAAAAACACAGCACTGCATCAGCTACTAAGAAGGAGAAAATAATGGCTGCTATTGCTGAACCCAGGACAGGGCTTAATGATTACCCAGGTGATACAGAATTCCAGTTTAGCAAGAATTCATGTAAATGCGCTGAATGCAGAAAAGACTATGAGAAAATGCAATTTGGTATGTTTTCCTGGAGCTGCCTTCTTCATTCCAGCTCATGGTTTGTTTCTGCATTTCCCTGTCCAATTTTAGCCTCATATTTTTTACATTTGTATCAATCGTTGCCCAGGAACTGAGTTTCAGAGCAGTGTTAGTGTCTAGTGGATTGGCTAATAAGCCAGCATGTATTACTCTGTTCCACTCATTATAAATTAACCTAAGCGGTTGCTGACTGCTCCATGTGTAGGAAACTGCCTGAGGTAAAATGAAGAGCTCAATCTGTGTGTATGGAGAGGGCCAAAAGAGAATATAAAATATCAGAAATCAGCCCCATACTTGGCTCTAGCCTCTGCAGTCACAGCAGTATAGAAATTAATTGCCTAGGCATTTTCTCTAGTGCACATCAGTGTGAAATGCCTAATATACTATTATTTTTTGATGATTCTTCAGTTTGAATGCACCACTCTCTGTGTCTTGTCTTCAGTACTTGTTTACCCTGATTCTTCAAACACTGGTTTATTCTCAGAGTGTCATTTCTAAAAACTATCTTGTTAGGTTAATTTGAGGTTTGTTCCATGTTTGTTGGTACTCCTGTACATATTGCAAAAAGTGGGGGAAACCAGGGGGAAAACCAGGAAAAAAAGAGCATAAATATTTGAGTTGATGGCACCATCTTCTTACCTGACTAATAAGGTGTCATGGGTACTTTTAAGACTTTTAAATGCGGTTCTCTTGTGTGATTACTTTGCAGCTCAAAACATTGTGAGTGAGCAGAACCATCAACAAGCTCAGATAAATTATGCTAGTTTTCATTCTGTTTTGTTTCTCTAATGAGTTTAATGCTCAAAAAATATCATTCTCAAGGACCTGAGACTTCCCAAGCTAGTTCTGCAGTTGAACTGTAATAAGTCTTGGAAGGAACATACTCCAGTATACAATTCATGACTTGAATTTACATTTAGTAGGATTATCCCTATCTTCATTTTCCTAGCCTTATGTACTTTGCTAGGTCTATGAATTTTCACTCATTTCTCCTCTTTGTATAATCTGCTCTTTCAGTAGGCACCATTGTCTTTCGATGTTTTCTTCCTTTTGCCTTTTGTATCCCTGTGCTCACCTTTCTGCAAATAGTGGGATAAATATTAAGGTACATTACGCTTTGTGCATGTAGATATATAGACATTAGCAAACCTAGTGGATTTCAGAAAACCCTTGACTCTCCCACATACACCTCAGTTGCCATACAAGTAAACCCGTAACTCCATCCCACAACTTCATAAGCTCATACTAGAGAGAGACATAGATGTATTTCAATTCTGATGCTTAAACACTGAGATATATCATTTTGTTTACTTTATGGACTGCTATGTTGTCATTGTCTTCATCTTTCTTGTAATACACAGAAGTTCGAGGCAAAAAACTGTACAAAAACCTGAGCAAGTTTTATAGGGTCAAGTAAAATCCATGAGTCTAAATATGGGAAATATTTTAAATATGAGGCTGCTTTATTTTTTCCATGGTGGCTATAGACACAGATATCATGCATCAGAAGATAAATATGCATACATATTTTTTTAGTTGAGCGAAGTTTGTAGGTTTCTGCGATAACATTTCAAAGATCTGTTGCTAGGGCTATAGCCAAACTCTAGGGCACTGAGGAAACAACAAATGAGTAGTCTGTAGCTATCTTTGCTTTTGTGTCCTGGATAACCAGAAAAGAAAGGCAGTAAAGAAAGTTCCAGTCAATCTCTAAGGCAGAAGCTAATGAGTCTTGCAAAAGCTGTCAAGATACCAAATGAAATTAATGACATTTTGTAACAGTATCATGCCAGGCACTGATATGCATTCATCTGACTGAGAAATGAGTGTCCATCAAAATGCTGCTCATTATCAGAGCTGCTTGAAAAACAACATAGTGCACGCAGGCACCTTGGTGACCACAAAGCTGGGGAAAGTAAGAACAGGTACATATCTGAACAACATCAGCATGAGCTCATTTTTAATCAGGTAGCTGAAAAAGTTTCAGATGCTTTTAAGTAAATCAAAGAGCAACGTCTGCCTCTTAACATATAAGGGCATTATTTGCTCTGTATTCAATTTGGAAATTGTTTTACCAAGTCTGACTGAAATGACAACTTCCTTCAGCATTCTCTGAGATTTTCTCCAGTTTAAGAAAGCAAATTACTTCTTCCCCATAATCTTACCGGCAGCCTGGGGAATTGAACTGATGAAACTGCCATTTTTCTGTTGATACATTCTTTATTATTTTCATAACTTTTTCTCAGACATGGCTACTCAGATAAGAAGTATTTTAGAAATAAGTCAGTTCTGCAAAAAAGTAAGATTAATTTCTGAGAAATATCTACTACTTCTAGATTTTCTTAATGATATAAACACTAGGCAGTGTAAACAGAGGAAAATAAATAGGAAACTGAACCTTTGAGAATCGATATGAATGTTCCAGATGTGTTGGTTTGATGCAATGTAAACTTTAATTTTGTGTTGTTGTTTCTGCACTTTTCCCCTTGTATACAAAGAAGCCTGGCTTTCTCCTTGAAACCACACACATGGTGCCAGCTGCCTGAGGGAATGGTAGGGCTCGTTACTTGGAGTCTCTCACTTAGGCTCCTAAAGGGTGCCCTTCTAAAGGTCTGCTGTAGCTCAGGATGGACTGGTGGATTTCTGTGTTATGCCAGGGAGTTAAGCATTCATAGCCCTGTTGTCCCTTCTCTCTGAAACCCCATTATTGCTTGAAATCTCTTTTTAGAACCCACTCTTACAGCCAGCTTTAGTTTCTGGAGCTGGACCTTCAAACAACTACTGACCTGATATAGCTGTGCAATTCCCAATACAACAGTTGTTTGCCCCGCATAGTGCTGTCAGGAAAGGTGCTGGGCTCCTGTGTGATATTCTGAGAAGGCCCAGTGAGATATCATTGTATTCTAGTTGTTTTTTACCAATCTGTGCCCATGTGCTTTCTGTACTCAGCAATACTTTTTTCAAAGGCACCTTTCCTCCCCATTGCTTCCTTTTCTTTTCTTGCCCTGTGTTTTGGTGTACCACTCTGTGATCTGCTGTCTGAAGGAGGAGTAAAGTTTAATCTTGAGCCAGTTTGTGCCTGAATTTACATCATTAGCAGATGTGCTGATTTTACTGCCTAAGATGTAAATAAGGGTAGAATCTAGTTCTATACAGATTTTGGATGTGTGCCTAAGATCCATGCTGTTGTGCTTAGCCCTGTGCAAATCTATTTGTGTTTAAAAGTAATGTCCCAGTGGCTTTCGGAAGTTGGCTGACCATTCACTGGAAGCATGGAGCAGAGCCATGACCACCCTCTGCTTTCTGAGATCCCTTTTGCCTCTCCAGCTCAGTGAGAGCTGAATAAGCAAGGGGCAGCTGTTTGACTCCTTGGTGAGTACAGGTCAGGAAGAAGGTCTGTTCCCCCCCCCTCATTTGGTTTGGTTCCTCAAGTAATATTTGTTGGCTCTCAAGGAGCAGGTGTTAGCCAGAATGGGAACTCATTGATGCAGGATGTCTGTCTGTTTGGCTGGTGGTGGTACCCAGGTCTGCCCTCTTTATATTCTGGGTGTAGAAGATAATGTGGTTTTTTCACTTTTATGTGAATTTGGAACACACCAGAGGCAGGCAAAGTGGATAACTGCTTTAAGTGGCAGATCAGTAGAGGAGCGAAAGAGTATAAAAAAAATGGAGCTAGAATAGAGGAAAAGGACAGATGCACAAGAAGCAAATATAATTGAAGTTCACAGCTGTTTAATAGTGATGTATGTCTTTGACTTCTTTCACCTCTCTCTGCTCCTGTGTCCCCACAAATAAGTGGGGCTGTAGTCAGCTGCGAAAGCTGGTTTTGATGCAAAGCTTTTTGGTATTGTGAGCTGAAGGGAAGGGGATAGCTGAGAATGTGGCTGAAACTAACCATATCAGTTTACTCCTTTCTGTATCACAGCCAAATCCTAATGTCAGTGAGAAGCAAATCCAGTGGATTTGGGTTATCTAGGTTTTGCACTGTCCTGAGTTCAGCAGTAGCAGTCATTTTTCTTCTTCTTAGTAGCTGGTGCAGTGCTGTGCTTTTGACTTTCGGCCTCGGAACAGCACTGATAACACCGATGGTTTTAGCTGCTGCTCAGTAATGTTTACTCTGACCAAGGACTTTCTGGGTCTCATGCTCTGCCAGGGAGGAGGGGAAGCTGGGAGGAAGCAGAGACAGGACCCGTAACCCAAACTAGCCAAAGAGGTATTCCATACCACAGCATGTCATGCCCACTGTATAAACTGAGGGCAGTTACCCAGAAGGGCTAGATCACTGCTCGGTCGGCGGGTGGTGAGCGGTTGTATTCTCTTCCCTTGTTATTTCCCTTATCATTATTATTATCGGTGGTAGCAGCAGTGGTTTGTGTTATACCTTAGTTACTGGACTGTTCTTATCTCAGCCTGTGGAAGTAGCATTCTTTCGATTCTCCTCCCCATCCCTCCAGGAGCCAGGAGGAGGAAGTGAGGGGAGAGAGCGAATGACTGTGTGGCTGACTAGGCTTAAACCACGATATGCACATTATCCAGTATCAGGAGAGCAAAACAAAAAGAAAAGCAGAGATTAGAAAATAGTCCTTTTTAGAGGAAAAAAAAGTTTATTATTTTTTTATGTAATTTCTCTGCCCTATCCAGGACCAGGAAAGCTCTTTTCCCAGAGTACTTTCTGTTCAGAGGCTCTCTCCTAGATGGTGCTTCCTAGATGGTAAGTCCACCTCCCATTTCTTGTGCCTAGCATACTGCTTGCTTCTGCTGTGTATGTGAAGGATAGTGCATCTAAGGGTATTACTATGGCAGAGTAACTGCTCCTGCTTGTTACACTGAGTAGGTGAAAAAGGAGCTAAGTGCCCCCCTTTCCCACCTGAAAAATGAAACAGGCCCTTCATCTAGCAATCAAAATGTCTGCTGTAGCTTTGTTACCCCAAGGAGACATGTTCTGCTAAGGCTGATTAGAGGTTTAGGGTTTAGGATCTCTGCTGTGATGAGCAGCACTTACTGCATGGCATTGCCTGGGGTCAGAGTGCAGCTGTTTGTGGCAATGTGATGCTGCTGGTAAGGCTGCATTCTTCACTGATTTCTCTTTAAAGTACTATAGTGTTTAGGCAGCAGAAATGTACCTCTCTTTTCCTGTAAGGCTGTGCTTGATGCAACTCCCTGGAGAGCTGCGCTTGTACTTCACCCAGACTTTGACAAAGCAGACAGCTTATCTGAGCTTTACATCAGCCTCCAGAGCACTGAGATTAGCAATTAAAAGCATCTGCTTTTGCAAAAGCTTCAGTGTGGGGAAACTGAATTTGTTATTGTTTTAAACAAAAACAATTTCTTCTTGGCAATTTCTAATCACTCTTGTTTGTGTCTCATGAGGGAAATTGATAAAAAAAAAAGAAAACTGAGAATCTGTTTGGGTTTTAGAGAAATCTGGGTGGATAGATACATTCAGGTTTTGTCTTTAGGGATTTGATATTCCCTTGTAGTGCCAAAACCTACAATGCTACATCACTGTGCTCTTGTGTCAAAACTCCAGAGTGAATGAATCTGATTTTACTGGGCAAACTAAATGCAAAGCAGAAACAAAAAATAAATAAAAAAACCCCCACATCTGATGAAGAGCATTGTAGGTGAAAAAGTGGTTTTGGTTCAGTGATATAAATTATGTGGCAGTAATAATATTCATATTAGGTTATTATGTAGCAAATCTCCCCTATTGTCATGTGAGTTTTTGTGAGTAGCACACATTTTCCTTGAGCACATTCGTAATGTAGGGTGAATATCTGTGGCCATGCATTTGATATACAAAGAGCTTTCAAGTATTTTACTGTTCTTTAGATGCAAAATTTGAATTAATCCTTTAGACCCATCAATTTCATTATATGCTTGTTGCATTCTCATCAAAGCAATGCAACATTTTCTGTCACATATTTTAATGTAATCAGTTCTTTTTATAAGCCTGAAATCCATTTCATATATTTTAAAAATATTCATTTCAAGTTAATAATTTCACTGAATAAAGTTTTGTTAAGCCTTACCTTTAAATTCACCATTTAAAGTGGTGGGAACATGGACTTAATGAATGAATCAGAGTATGTTCTTGCGAAACCACTGTAACTTCACTAACACAGAGGTTGTCTTAGTGGTAGTGATATTAGTTCAGCCCATCTCGTCCATGGAGTTCTGCTCAGGCCATTTTCTTCACTGTATTTTTGTTGTTTCTCTGTCTTGCAGCAACTTCTGCTGATCGTTTTTACCGCATTGACAGATCTCAGGTAAATATCTATTCAGTTACCATTTCTAGAGGGGTTTTTTAAAGCTATGTCAAATGCAGCTTAAAATGAATTATCTGCTATTCCTTTTGTGATTATAAAATGCTACCGACGTCTGAGGAAAAGTAGAGAAAAAATTCTGAGCCATTTTACAGTTGATGTAATTCACATTGTCTCATTGAAGTTTTATATCCGCTGACAATCTGCCCTTCTATTACTACCAATCTGATGTACAGATCAGAATGTTCTACATTTGTCATCCTTATCGAATCTCACCAGGGGCATCTATGTGGCACCAGGGTATTTTTTCAATGATGCTTTCAGTCACCAGACGTCTTGATCCTGTATGTGTAATGTGAAAATTAAGGTGATGTTACAAGCTAAGAATTACAAACACAGCTGCATCAAATATTCCCAAGGAACCCCCAAAACAGAGTGTAGCTCTCTTGCATTCAAACCTGTGGTATAAATTTGACAGTCTGAATATATTTTCTAAAAGACACTTTGAAAACTTTGCAGAGATTTTGGTGTTTCTGATTTGTAGCCAGAACAGGCCAATTAGTGGCTTAGCATTAAGTGCAAACTGTTGATTTAGCACAGTGGTCATTTGTATCTGGTTCCCCTGAGAACTGTGTAAGCTGTTTCTGAATTACATGAACATATGACTGTTTCCTAGCAAAAGCAGCTGGTGTTTTAGTTCAAGCAAAAGGAGCTGTGGCTTTAGTTCAGAAGTCCCAGGTTCAGTGTCTGCATGTAGCCACCATGGGACTTGTTTGCACAGTGATATAAATGCTTTGATAAAGTTGTACTTTAACATTTGGAAAACAAGGATGAAGAAGGTACTGCTACAGGTTAAACTGGAAGATGTTACTCTGTTTGGCTTATTCTGCATTTCTGCAATACTTGGCTTTGTACAAATGGTCATCTTTCCCTCCTACTCATTTGTCCTGTGTTTCTGTGATGGAAAAGATCAATACTGTGTGATGATCCCAGTGCACAAATGATGGGAAGTTTTGCCTACATAGACAAGCCTACTCACACTTGGCGTTTTTTGAAGGACAATAAGCCTTCAGTGTCAATACCAAAAAAAAGAGGAACTGAGAAAGAAAGCTTTGGTAATGGAGAGGTGAAACCAGAATATAAAAGCAGTGGAAGTCATAAAAACAGTGGAAGTCTGGGAGAATACCCCCAGACAATGAAAATTTCTGTCAGCCATTGTAAGAGAACAAACATTAGGTCTTCATCCTCATTTTGAAATGCAAACTTTGGCTTTATGTGTAGGCTTCCAGTTTCCAGCTGAATGACATAGAGGCACTGAGTAGCATCCTTTTAAGTGTTGCTGCGCGTGTGAAGTTTGCTGGCTGGGAATCTTGTTTGGCCTGAAATCGCTGGAGTATTTATTGGTGACTTTGGTGGCATTGGTTTTAGTGTGAGTGCATGTGTGTGCACTTCTATAAATACACAGAGTCCCATGAATGCTCTTCAGAGGTCCTAATGTGCACCCAAATTTTCTATAGCCAGCTGGGTGCTCTGACAGACCAGAGATGATGCAGGCTCATTATTTGTACCTTCTGTCACTCCAACAGGAACATTTGCACTTTGTGACGGAAATTTCGCAGGACGAGATTTTTATTCTGGACCCAGAGATGGTAATGTCACAGCAGGTGGGGACACCACCAGGAATGCCTGATCTGGTAGTGGAGCAGGCCTCTGGGTGAGTGGTGCTAGGATCTAGCTTTCCACAGATATATTAGAGTTGGACATCTCTTTTTTTAGTCCCCTCTTTTGAAGAACTGGGAGATGTATGAGGGCAGATCTTAGGTGGAGAGCTGGCAGGATCAGATACAGCCATGGTAATGACAGAAGAAGAGTGGAATAACATCTGTTTCAATAGGTATCCTGGAGCACACAGCAGGACTAACACACTTTGGCACCTTTTGATCTCCTCACACTCCCTGACTGTGCTCCACCATAAATTTGTATCCATTGAGCTACAAACCCCTCCTCTGCATGGTCAGTGCTCTGATCCACTGTATAAAGCCCTGAAGCCCTTTCTACCTAAGCATGAGAGTAAAAGTGTCTCTGTTTCTTCTCACCATCTGGGCAGACAAGAAGTGGTCCTATTTGTCTTTAGTAAGTCTTGTACTCACAGTGAATTGAGCTCTTTTAGCTTGCTATGGGCTGAAAAGTGCTGGGAACCAGTAAGCATAAGCCAGCTTCAAAGTGGAGCACACAAAGTAATTTCTGAGGTGCAAATGCCTCCCATCCTTCTTGCCTCCCTAGAATATCAGATCGGTGGAACCCTGCGGTCCGAAAGAGGATGCTGAGCGACAGTGGCCTTGGCAAGATTTCCCCACACTACGAGGTACCCGACAAGCAAAAGGACGCCAGCCAGACACACATGCTGCAGTAAGAGCCCTCTGCATTTCTCTTCCTAATGATACGCTGTCACCATTACCACAGACAACTTCTGATGGCTGCTTTAAGCTTAATGGATTGTATGAATATGCTGAAATTTTGGAAGTCTTCTTGCTGCTTCTCTTTTGCTCTTCCCTTCTGTTTCTTCATATTTCTCAATTATTTTATGTTCTTGCTTTTGTTTTATTTTTCCCTGTAGCACTCTGCACTCTTAATAAACCTAGATCCAAGTTTCCAAAAGTAAATATGTTATTTTGGAGGCTGAAGTTCCAGCTAAAGGAACCTTCGCAGCAAATGGCTATGAGAAGGACCAAAGCACTCATCCTTAAGGTAGCTCAGAAGCAAAGCAACAAAGCAGAAGCCTCTACAATTGCTGCTTACTTTCAAAGACGTAGGCAATAGTTTTTATATAATCTTGAATCAGAAATACCATTGCTTGTGTAGCATGTCTAAGCAGTGGTTTTGTTGCTGATATTTCCTACCTGTAAGAGATTTCTGTCACCACAATCATGTTTGCCGTGTTCAGATTTGTGTAAGGGTATCTCTCATTCTTCTTGCCTATTTCAGAAGTGGTTCTCAACTTTTTGGTCCTTTTGCTTTAGGTTTTAGAAACCAGCAGCTGATCCATAGAATCTCTATCAAAAGTTTAGATAGGAGGCACTTGTCTGAACTCTGTTGTTGGCTTTGAAAATTTCTAGTGTTTTGGGGTCGTTTTTCCCCCCAGGTACATAATCTGTAATTTTATATATCACTTCTGCTTTATGTTTCTAGTTCTACTGTTTCTGAATCCCTATGGATGTGCTTTAAAATTTACTATAGAAAAATTAGAAATAGTGACCATGTGGTCCTTGTTTCAGTTTGTCTTTCTGTCTTGGGTGTGTGTGGAAGGGGGCTGCAAGGTGCTTGCTGAGTACAGCTCCACTGCAGATGCAGTGTGGATGGGAGACTGTGTAGCTGTGTGGCTACAGCCTAGAACTTCCAGCAAACTGGAAACTGCTGGCAGCAGAAGGAGATGTTATGGCAAGAAATGGTGATCCCCACCTAGTTTTCTCCCATTAGCCTGAGCGATTCTGGATCAGTTCTTGTTTTTATGCTCTGTAATGTGATGGATGGTGAATTCAGGTTCAGTTTCCACAGACTGGAATGGCAGGGCCTGCAACTTGGAGCTGGCAAAGCTGGGAGAAAAATGATGCTTAGACACTTTTAGGCAGCGTGGAGAGATGGTGGCAACATATGGACTAACTTCCAATCGATAAGAGGAAAGTTTTTGTTTACATCATTGCAACTGGAAATGTTTGTTTAGCTGGAACAATTATTTTTGGTAGATTTATTAATTTCAAGCAAAGTCAGTAGCACTGTTCAGAGTAAATATACCTGTCACTGCCTACTATAACAAATTGTTTTCTTTATAGCTTCTCTAAGCTTTAATTGTTTTGCCTGAAATGTTTCATGGTAAGATTCAGTCTTTGACTGATTCTTTCTCTCTTTTAGTTAAAACTTAGATAAAAGCTCACTGTTTCTGAAGACAAGATTTGTAGGAAATGTGCTGCTTTAAATTACCTTTTCTTTAAAAAAAAATAAAAAAAATCCAGCAGTTTTATCCTGAAGCACTTAGTGCTGATAGCAGAATGAACTTCATTGGAATGAAGTTTTGGAGGCTTGACATTTAATAAAGTGTCACCATAATACCAAGGAGATGTCTTTTGCTGTCTTGAGAAAAGTACCCCTGAGTTTGCCCTTCTCATGAGGTTGTTCATGCACTTTAGAGACACCTCCAGTTCAAAAGCTTTGCTTTCAAAAGTTTCTGTCTGCACATGCTCATGCAGGTGTTATGCCTCTCTGTAGCGGGAGAAGTGATTTGAAAAAGTGAAAGGAGTAGAAGCAGAAAGAGAGTGTGTGCAGGAACTTAGGGAGCAGTGTTAGGGGATGGGAGCTGACAATTAAGAGCACAGGGGACAGATATCTGGGAAATCCGATTCTCATCTGATACTCAGCTGCTACAGGAGGACATGGATTGTAGATAGGTAAGAGGCGAGTGAGACAGTAAGGGACATGGGGAAAAGAGTCTGTGGCTGCTTCTGTCCTGAATCTGGAGGCAAGCTCTGAAGTTTAGACACTGCCTTGCTTACTGCCGGGCTGGAAAGTGTATAGTAAATGAGGCGGGCGACTGCAGTAGAAAAAGCAAGGTATTATTACAGTTAAGGCAGTTGAATGCTGCCCTGGAGGATTGGCTTCTCCCCTCAATTTCTCCAATAGAAGTTGTGAATGATGCAGATTTACAACAAACTTTCCACAAATGGCCAGTAACAATGGGCTCCTTATTCTATGTGTGGCCACTGTGAAGTAGAATGGGTTCCTGCGAGGCCATTGCAAGACTTTGAAAGTGGAGGGCTGGAAACCAGGAAACAGGTATTCTGTGTGCCTGAGGTTGTTTTACTAAAATCAGTGGAAAGTTTGTGCCTTCTTTCCTTCTGACACTCTTTTGCCCAGCTGCAAAATCCAGGTAATATTGCATCCTGACCTTAGAGTGAGGGTAAGTTTCAGGGTCACAAGAAACTTGGATACAGTGGGAAGACTCTGTCAGAGATGTTTAGGAGAAAATTAATCATGTTACAGTCTCTGCACAGTTTTGGTCATGTAGAATAAATAAATCTTGAGGCTGTGCACTCCACATGCAAAATGATATCAAGTAGGTCTCTAACTGAAGCGAGAGTCCTGTAGAGGAAAGTAGCAGGTGGCAAGGTGATTAAAGGCTGTCAAAATGTTTGCGTGCAATAGGGCTGGAGTATGATGCCCAGGTGACATAAGCTCTGGCATTTCAAAGCTTCTGGATGCTTGGCTTTGCAATCTAAAAAATCTTTCTAACTTGTCGCTTTAAGGAAAAACTTAGAAAGTACTGCTGTATTTTGGCAGCTGCAGTAGCTCACAAGTTCTTTACTGAGGTTTGTCCCTTCAGAAATTATTTTTCAAATAAAACTTGCAGAAAAGATTGTAGCAAAATTCCAAAAAAAGAATATGGCAGAGCACAGAGAGGACAATTCCTCCTGTACACGGGATTCTCAAGGATCTTTTAAGAGTCATCAGTGTCCAGTGTTTTACATCTAATCTGAAATACAATACAGCACTTCTATCTCAAAGTGCAATATCCTACAGCCTATCACTAGGGCAAGTGACAGGGACTTACTGTGAGAGAAAGTGTCAACATTTGATCCACTGGGGCTGTTCTCTCAGTGGTCATTTTTCTCCAAACAGAGGTTGGGAGTGACCCTCCTCAGGTGTTAGTAGCAAATTAAGCCATGCTGGTCCTAGTATAGCTGTAGTCTCCTTAGTGTCTCTGGAATCACTATATATACATATGTGTGTGTGTACATATATATATAACGCCCTTTAATTATTTCTGATAATGGAGGAGTGTACCTAAAAAGACTAAGTATGCAAATAGAAAGATATGTTAAATTATTTCAATCAATGAAAAAAGAAAAAAAATATGTGATCTAAAAATAGTCGTGATATTTGGTGTTGGTTTTGATCACAAGCTGTTGGAGTAAATATCAATTTGTATGTAATGGTTTTGAAGCAGGAGTCTTTCTGAGAGAAAATTTCTTATGTTTTTGTTTTTAATTAAGAAAGCTTCACGTTAGTTAATTTTCAGGTGGCTTTTGATTAATGATATTTTATGTTTTGCTCCATTTCTGATGGCTTTTTGATGTATGACTGATTTGTGGAGTGGGCAGGACATGAAACAGCATCTTGATGCAGCAACCAGGAACTGGGGCAGATTGTACCTTAATAGGGACATCAAATCAGTGTGAACAGTGCGTACAAAAAAAAACAATGGGAAGACAATTACTTGGACTACTGGTGCTTGATCTTGAAAAGAGTGAAGTATTCTGGTTTGATTCCACTGAAAATGTATTTGGATTCTTCCTTTGAACATGAGTTGGATCATCATCCTGATTTATCCTATGATTAAAGGGTGTAGTGAGATGGGGATGAACATTCCCTCATTGCCTGCTGTAAGCATTCATTGCTGGCCATGTATTTCTCTTCCTAGTTAGATTTTTGTCATCCTGTTATGTAATGAAAGCTGAGAGATTAGATAAAATAAAAACCACAACAGCATACAAAATTGAAAAGATAACTATATGTTGGTAAAATTTAACCTACATCTTTCAATTGAAGTCAATTTTCTCACTGTTTGGGGCTGTAAAAACCACTTTTTTAGCATCTCTCCAACTGCTAGCTGCGTTGTCTGAATTGAATGCATGGCTTGTGAAGGGTGGGTGAAGGTTGGCCAAAATGCCATATGGTCCTGTCAGGAAGAGGGAATAAAAATGCCTGTAGAGGCTGGAAGGTGGCTGCAGCCTTTTACACTAAATAGATATTAATTAGCTAATAATACCACCCAGACAGTGCTTTGTGAGGCAATAATAGCCTAGTTCCTGAGAGGAAAGAAGAAAACAGCTAAATGCGAAATGTTTTAACTCAGCTACAAGAACCAGATCATTGCCCAGGAAATCAGTGCAGATGTTACATGGTGGTTTAGGGTTTGGATTTATGTTATTTATTTTTTTCTATTTCCCAAGAGAAATATTAGTGTGGTACGAGCTGACAAGAGCATCAGCGATGAAAATTTGCATGCAGAAAGGAGAAGAAATGCTCATCTAGTGAAAGTCAAGAAAATAAAAAGAGGATTTAGCCATGCTAGGGAGGAGCTGCTGCCTATTGATAGCAAACCTTTAAAACTTCACAGGTTGGTGGAAACTTGAAAAATCAAAATGATTCCCCAAAACACTTGCAATGGAAAACACAGTATCAGCTCTTAGATGGGCAGAGTAACCTGCCCTTGTATGTTTGATAGCAAAATCTAAATTAGTTTTCTGGTTCAAATTTAGTTCAAGCTGCCTTTTTAAGATTAAGCCACCAGAGTGAAGCATGTATGTTTTAACCAGCTATTTGTACAGCTGTACAAATTACTTTCCATTGTTCAAAATCCCAGATGAGGCTCCATGAGTACTGATTGCTTTCAAACAATTCTCATTTGAGTGAAGGCATAAATCACCATCTCACCTTCACTGTATGCTCCTGTGTAGTCCTTATAAGAAAATTAGAGCATAACAAAATTCAGTGTCTGTTTATACTCAACTCTTCCTTTTCTTTCTCTTCTGTTGTCTTAGATACCTTTACAAATAGCTTGCAAGGCACCATTCTCACTACCTTAAAGTGGAGCATGAGAAAATTTGCCTAAAGCAGCTCTCCACCTCTCGCTAGAAAAGTGATTAAAAAGGGGAGTGTGTTAGTGAAAGGAAAGATGTGAACTTGAAGCGGAGGAAAACTGGTGTAAAGAGAACAGAATGATTCAGGGAAAGGTAAACATGGCTTAAATAGGGAAAGCACTTTAAAGAAAGAAACAAAAAAAAAAAAAGAAATAAGAACTTTAGCAAATAGATAACAAATTGTTTTAAGGGAAAGTAAATTCCCTGAGTGAGACTGAGTGGGCAAAAGTGATGCATCTCAGTGTGGGGTCTGGTCCTGTGTTTTGAAAGCTCTCGCTATTGTCAGTGTGATGCAGTCACAATATATAAAATCTAGTGCACATTCCAGACAGAGACTGCAATTTGTCTGCCATTAGGAAATCTTTTCTTCTGTTGCTGCTCAAATCTTCTCCTACCTTTATTTCTAGAGATTTTCTTGACAAAGAATGCTCTGGTTCCCAGGTGTGGTAAAAGAACTTGTTTCATGTACTTTATGCTCCTGTTGTGGATATTAATTCCCTCCAGATACCTCAAGATTTTAGCTGCCTTCATTGTTTTTAGAGATTTTCAGTGAGGAATAAAGAAATAATTACTGATTTCCTTTGGAAATCTACCTTGAGGATATGTGCCTGTGTATCTAAAGATATAATTCTGCCCTTCTCATTCCCTTAAAAACTTACAATGTAACAACGAAAAACTAGCAGAATTTTGATATTGCTTGAATAAGTTGTCTTGAAGCTTCATTTCTTGCCATCAAGAAAACAATTTCAGCCTGACAGACTATAGAAAGGCTTTTAAAAACGGTGGATTTTTGCTGACAAAAAGGAGTGTATTTTCTTTGTAAGATCCCTATGTTTTTAAAATCAAGCCCTTCTAGAAAAAGTTTAAAACTCTTGTTTTGTTGTATAGTCAGTTCAGTACAAAGCTACTCAAAACCAGGATATTTCTTTTTATTTTGTGGTACAGTCATTGAATATGAAAACCATCTGGTGACTGTGGCACTGCAGACAGCAATACCTCCCAGCGACATTTATACTTTTTCCTTATTGACAGCAAAGAAAAATCTTACTTAGTGTTCTGTGCTGCTTTGCAACCTGTTGGATTTCAAAAGTTTCTTGAAGGACAGCTACTGCTGCTGGTATCTGTTACTATGTGGAAGCTAATTTGAGTGTCCAGCTTTTACAATTTTTCTAGATGTTTTCTTTTTCCTTCTGACTCTGCTTGTGCAGCAAACTCAAGTACCTCTCTAGATACAGAGCACACATGAACTTGCCAAATGATTTGTCATGAACCTGGAAGTGAGACTTTTTCCTGGATAAATATTACTTCACAAGTTAAATTTGAGCCTCTCCCACATTGTCACTTAATCCATGTCCACTTTCCCCAAGCAACATCTCTAGTTCTAGTGAAGTTCATCCCTGTCATAGCCAGGAGAAGGGACTCCTGGATTAACAGACACACCTTGACTCAGTTGCAGAAAAAAAGGAGCACGGTTTAGAGAGCAAAATAATGCTAAAATCACAGGGGATGGAGAGGAATGTTGGCACCAAAATATCTGTTCAAAGACTAGCCATCATGAGATATGTCTTTGGTATATCTTAAGCGTATCATTTACAGACTGTGTATGTGAGGTAAACACATGAACAGATGTTCTCAACTCAGGATTCAAGAGGATTTGCATTAACTTCAGCCATGTTGGTACCATCTTGGAGATGATTCTGAGTATGGGAAGATCCTGTCATTTTCCTATGATGTCTGAAGATATGGAAGCAGAACTGGAGAAAGTGTTACCACATATGTTCCCTGCTAGGTCAGGGGATGAGCCATGGCTCTATGGTGATTGCATCCACTAGTCCTAAGGGACCTTTGCAAATAGTGAGAATCAGATGGTTCTGGAAACTCTTTAACGTGAACTTTCAGCAGTCCTCTGGTGTCACTTTTAAGTGACTGAATACATGGAAAATCTTATTTAATCACCTCTGCCCCTGTTAATTAGCAGAATTTTTATGTCACTACTGCTAAAATCTGGCCTTATCTACAGAGAACTGGGGTGTAGAAAAATAACGTTTTTTCCTCCTTGAAATTTCTTCAAGTCATTAGTAATTGGTACTTAAACGTTATCCTGGTAACGCATCTCACAACAATACTGAGCTTTAACACATCGTCTTTTGCTTCTGCTCTTGTTAACTGTAATTGGAAAAGGAAGAAATCAGAATTTGGTTTAGTTTTTCATGTGCATGGCCTTATTTGTGTATGTAGGTGCAATGCAAATAGTGTTTGTTTTCTTCAAGAATTAATTCTCCAACCTTTGCTGTTGAGGTGCTGAATTGCTAAGGGGTTTTAGCAACAGTAGGCATATCTGATGAGGTGGGTTTGTGTTTCTTCCCCTTCGATATGTGGCGGAAATAGAGTACATCCCATACTGCATCCTGTAGGATGTTTTTTTCTCATCAGTACTTATTACCAAATAATTTTTTTATTCGGAATGTAGCTCCCCAGAGAGGATTGGGTGGAATTTTAGTTTCCTTCTTTCCCACCCACTTGCCCCTGAGCCCTCAGAATGAGGGCTCTTGATGATTTTTGTACCATCTCAACACCTGATGCACAGCTGAAGAAATTCACCCTGCTGACAAATTATTTTGGCAGATACTGACATGCAAAACACTCCCACGCACCATAAGACTACAAATTGGTTTCTTAAGAGAGATCTTGCTTCTTGACTAGCATCCTGCTTTCCAAAAGGGAAATGCAAGCAGTCCAGCTCTCCTCTTCAACGTGGGGTGATTTCAAGCAACAGAGTGTGCGTGTGCTTGACAAAGGGACCTTCCTACCTGGATGTTGAAAAAGCCAGCTACCTTGACAATGCTTTCTGAAGAGTTCCAGTAGATAAGAGGAGGAAAAAGAGTTTTATGTGTGGAATGTAAGGGTTTTTTGTTGTTGGTTTTTCTTTTTTTTTGTTGTTGGTTTTTCTTTTTTTTTTGTTGTTGTTGGAGTATGTTTAAAGGACAAAATTGATGTGGACAGAGTACAGATAGCTGGGTGCCTTGGTTTTCTTTAAGTGGTTTACCATTACAGCTATAAATCTGCTTTCCACTCTGGCTGATAACCAAGGCTGATGAAGCAGTACAATTCATTCTTTTTTCTCTTTTCTTGTTACAATTATTTCTTTATCTTTTTTTCCCCTTTGCTTCCATCCTTGTTTGCTTACTTTAGCCCTTTGGGCAGAATCTGCACTGAAACTTAAAGCAGCTCTACAGCAAAGAATGCAGGCATATGTATCAAGACAGGCACTTCTTGTATCCGTGTTTTCCATTTGGCTAGGTAAAAGAAAATGACATTTGGTAATTCAGTCTTTAGGTTTGACTGCTTTCCTGCAAGCATCAGGCATATGGTAACTGCACCTGGACAGAGAAGGGTAGAGGAGATACCGGAGCCAAGGATGCCACTATAGAATGTAATCATCCCTCTCTTCAGCTGTAAGGAGTGGAAATAGCAGACCTAGGGGCCCCAGTGACATTAAAGGCACTGGAAGAGGGGCTAGCTGGGTTTACTGGGCTGATATAGGATGACTGACAGAAAGAAAACACGTATTTTTCTGGGCTTGCTTAAGCACTAGTATAAATATCGGCTGGATATCTTTCAGCATGGCAGTCCAATAAAAGTTGTGAGAAAGGTGAGCCTTGTAGTTTTAGGTAGTATGTACGTCTGTATTTGTGTGTGCTTGTGACTTATTTGTAAAAGGTGAAGTAAGGAAAAAAAACCCCAAACCATTCCAGTTCTCGCTTTCTGTGTATTGCACAGGAATAGCAAGCCTGTGTCCACATGCTCTGTCCCTGCCCATAAGGAGCTGCCATCTGCTCAGAGAGGAGACTGGTTCTTAATGTCCTCTCACTCAGTACCAAGCTGTCTTATCAAAGACAAAACTAACAAGCTTCAGGACGTGGGTATGAAACAGAGTCCTGTACATATGTAACACACATTGGGATACACAGTGTGTCCAAGCTTTCACACTAGGACATCTCATAATATGCATTCAGGCTGTACTTATTGATACCCTGTTTGTATTCCTAGATTCTTTTTAACATGCTTGTAAAGAGAATAGAGATGTAGTTTGGTAAAGTAACTGCTCTACACTATCACACAGAAGTGCTACTTTGCCTGAGTTCACATCGTTAAACTCCAAAAAGTCAAACCTTTGCTAACTTCTATTCTTCTGATAGCTACATGTTCAGATTTCAGCTGTGGCTGGAAACTAAAGTGTCAAAATATCATGCAACAAAAAGCTGCAGACAAAAAAGCATAGTCATGTGAAAATAGGTCATCTTTTGAAGTTTGTGGTTCGGTGTTTTAGACCCACAAAGTTCAAGTGTTTGGATGAGGCTGGGAACAATATTTTTGACATGAGCTTTTGCTTGACTCATTGAACTGAAAGAAGTTTTTCACTAGGGCTGCCTGAAAAATATATTGGTGAGCTGTTTTTACTTGGTGGATGTGTGCATGTAAGTGGTTTATTTCTTCTGGGAAATGCTGCTTGAAACAGAAAGTACTCATGAACATGAGCTGGGTTTGATGTTCGTGGACTGGGGAGAGATTCTCTGGCTCATGTAGGAACTGCTGAGGGACAGGGAGCACGTTCCCCAGGTTGTGCGTCTTGACATGGCTGCTCTGCGGGGAGCTGCCCTTGCTCTTCCATGTTGAGGATGTGCATCCTAGTCCTCTGGCTGCAGACTTATATGTTAGGGTATAGGAGGTACCGTCTCTTCTTAAAATGTCTGCCAAAGGATTTCTCATGTGAGAAGACAAACTTCTGAAAGCCCAAAAGTATTTAAATGGGAAGGGAGAAAAGTTGTCCCTGCTTGCCTGCTGCTCCTCTGCGCTGGGAAAGGAGCACTAAACCCCACAGCTTTGCCTCAGTAGCTGGGACAGCAGCTGAGACAGTAGGTCCCTCAGTAGCTGAAGGAGCGTTTAGCAGTGCTGGCGCAGAGGTGTGTGCAAGGGAGGGAAATACATGTGAAGCGGGGCCGTGACACATAGCCTTGCTGAGGTTCCTGGCAGTGTTGATGCCCATGGGCAAGCAGGGACAGATGGACCTGGCTTAAATTATGCCAGGAGCTGAAATCAGCCAAAGATGGCATGGAGCCAGTGTAACTCTGACTCCTAGATTCTCGTTTCTGTGCCAGGCGCCTAAAAGTGCAGCACAGAACCATACCTGAAACTCCCATCACAGGTTTTGTTCTCCATTGATTACTTCATAGCAAGAGTGTAAAGAGCTCAGCAGTTCTGCTCTGTCTAGGACTTGTGTGTTATGCACATTAACTGAGGTGATCTTTCTATTTTTTTACATTTTTTTTAAAGATGGCAAGCAAGAGTTGCTTAGAGCTTAGCACTTGTGAGGATCAGGCCACTTGCAAGATTCTACTTCTGAGGGATTCCTGCGATTCAATCTGTCTTTCTCTAAAACCACTAAAGGCTATTTACCAGGAGTGACTGGTTTGCTTTGTGGTAACAAACACACCACTTAGGGTAGCTTCTAGGTTGTTTAGAAACCCAAACTGGCCTAAGATTATTTTGATGGTATCTCAGGGTACCAAGCAGCTGGGTTGCTTCCAACCCAAACTATTCTATGAGTCTGTCTAGCCTGAGGTCCAATTGGGGGTGCATTTTCTGAATCAGACTGTTACTAACGTGTTTGCAGTGTGGCTGTCATGGCTTTGTGGCTACCGAAATAATTACTTTCTCTGGGTTTAATAAAAAGTTAAAATCATAGTAAAAAGACCTCTGGGTTAATCTTTTCCTGTTGAGGAAAAAGGCCAGATAATTTATTACCTAATTGCACCTAACTTTTTTTTTTTTCTCCTTAGTTTAATGTAGAATATTAAGAAAGTGCATATACCTAACTCTTCTAGTTCCTTTTCCAGGTCTTTTTAATAAAGAGGTGTTTCAAACAGCATCCAGTGCTTGGACATCCAGTTTGTTGTGTCACCAAAATATTACATGGCATGGCTAGATCTTTCCTTGTTTCTTTTAGGATCAGAGCCGTATCAGCTACTGCCTTTCCTTTTTACCTTTTGACCCCCTGATTTGCCAAGCAGTTGACAGGCAGGTCAATGGGGAGTTTGCAGATTTAATTCAAATCTGGAAATGGAAGAACAACATTTCAAAGAAGCTTGCGTCAGGCCCTCTTCAAAATTAATTCCTTATATTCCCCTGAGATATTTTGATGTCATGTAGTGATAAGAAAAAGAGAGACCAAGTATTTAAAAAAATCCAACAACAAACAACCCACAATCACCCTAAAGTGATTCTGCTGGTCGTTTGGAAATACTTTCTTTTTCAAGTAAATAACAAGCCAGCTTTCTTAGGTCATGTTTTGACTTAGATTCCAAGGTAGAACTATCTTTTTCAAGATGAATGTGCTAAAACATTTCTCTCTCATCTTCCTTCTTTTTAAATCATGGTTAAGTATGTTTGGGTTTACAGCTGATTTTGCAATAAAATCTTTTATTCCCATATTAAGCAGCAATTCCCAGGCAGCTCCTCTGGGCGTCAGTACAACTTCAGCTATAGCTGCATTGTGGTGTTCCAAGCCTTCATTCAAAACATTGTGCAGTGGACAGAGAAATGGTAAGAGGTAAAAAGTTAGACGATAATGAGAACAATATAAGGGACAATATAAGAGACAATATGGAACAATATAAGGGACACAGAAATGCCTGAGACACAGAAAGGAATATATCTGAGGAATATTGCTCTTATTCCCCTACGCAGCACTGAGCTATGTTCCTGTATATTGGACTGCTTGTTGAAAAGGTTGAGGCAGTGGTTTATGTGCAGATAGAGACTGAGGCTGATGAAAGAAGTTACAGAGATGCTAGAAAAAGTACTCACCTTTGCTTTAGCAGAATTAGAAGAAATCAGGCTTTCTAGTGATGCCCTGGCTGGGCATTATGTTTGATTCTTACTGAGTGCCTCCAAGTAAAAGATGCTGAGAGACCAGGAAAGCAAGCAGTTCTGCCTTTCTGCCAGTAAGATACAAGGCATATTCAGCAGCTGTGGCTGCAGGTGACTCCCAGTACCAGAGACATTGATACAGATTGCTGAATAGGGCTTTTCCTCACCTTTATTTTAAAAACACTCAATGTTCTAATAATTTTCTTCAATCACGATCGGGGAATATGTGAATAAATCCCAACAGGGACACCACTTTCGATTCTGAATAAATGTATCTGCAAAATGAGAAGGAATGGGTTTAATCTGAAAGCTCTTCCCCTGCCCTTGTCACAGGCAGCTGCCTGTGACAAGTTGTCAGACTAAATAAGAAAGTTTGCAGAAATACATTGCTTAAGCAGGGAAAAAATGGAATGGTCATAAAACTCAGCAGAATTGCTGCACACAGATTGTTATTTGGCCTTTAAATTGTAAATGTCTGGTTTTAAATAGGCCTGGTGCAGATGGTTTCTGCTACAGGTTTATTGATTAAAATAGCTGCTTTACATCAGCTCCGGCTTTGTTTCTCCAGAGGCTTTTGTCTTCATGAGTAATGTACCCATTTGCTGAAATTTTTTTAGAATTCATCTGCTAGAGGCTGGTTGCATTTCTCAAGGTTCCTAGGCCTCGGTTGACTGGGCTCAAAATTATGACAGTCCTTGCTCTTCCCTCCTTAGAAATGAGTATTCCCTCTTCCACCCTTCCAGTGCTGAATAAATCTATTGCTTGCACATTGGAGAGTACACTTGGAAACAGCTGTATTTTGCTCTTTGGGGAAGGCTTGTATGATATTGAAGGCTGTCTTGGCTGTTTTTGAGGATTAGATTTTTGCCAGCAATTGATCCAAAGCCTGTAAGAGTGACTGGAAAAATTACAGTGAGCTTTGGATCAGATCATTAACTCTGAGGTACAGTGCTGTGCTAGGTGGGCATGTCTCATGCCTTCAGTATCATAAGTCTTCCAATTTGTTGGAAGCACCTAGTGAATGTATGATATTTTTTACATTATTATTATGGCTTTTTTATGCATTCCTAAATATGTCTACCTCATTTCCTCGGAAATCCTTTTGCTTTTTGTGTTAAGCACAAAAGGTACTGCTTTGCTTGCATAGGGATTGGAAGAATGGGCAATGCACAGCTTCCTCTTGCAGTCTGAGGCTTGCAAGTTCTGTTTCAGCTCTGAGTAGAGCTTGCAACCCTGCAACAGGAGAACACTACTGCAGGACCTATAGAGAAAGGAGGAGCATGAGCAGCACAAAAGGTAAATGAAGGTGATAACATACTTTCCTTCCTCCTTCCTTCTGATCCCCTTCCCTGTCATCATAGTAATATTTGTCTTCACTTTAACTAGTCATACAATAGCTCTTCATAAAGCATCTGTCAAACCAGGCAGTATAGAAGTCAGATTAATATCTTTTGTGAAAATACTTGAAACTGGGTTTTCCTTTTACATTCATGCATGGGAAAAGAGTGTTGTTTGTAGAAGAGTTAATTTTATCCCATGATTCTGGAAACGTAGCCAATCATAGACAATTTAGCCTGTCTTTACTCTCTTGGAGAGGTGATGAGCCTTTCTACAAGTTAATTTTACACCAAGATAAAACCAGAAAAAGCTAACAGTTCATATAAAAAAATAAGCTATTCTGTTCTGAAATGGCTAACAACAGGATCTTGTAGTGTCCGAACCTTTTCCTGGTGGTTTTGGGGTTTTTGTTTTGTTTAACCAAATGAAAATCTCTTCAAGATTTCATTTGGCCAAGTGTTTTGGCCCAGGTGGGACCACAGATCTTCACAGTATATTAGTTCTTCTGACATATCTTTGACTTGTCTCTACTTTTTTAAGTCATGGACACTGTGAGATGCCTTGCTTCTTTATTGACAGTCAGGTACACAGCTAGAATCATATAAGGAGGGCAGCTGACAGGTGCTAGATAGATGGTCACCATGTGGATGTTAGCAGCTGAGAATCCTCCCTTCTCAGGACACCCATCTCATGACCAGTGCTGCCACAGCATATCGCTCACACTTCTTACAGACCTGAGAGAAAGATGTGTGACCGGCAATATGAGCATCCACTTGATTTTTTTTTTTCTCCTGTCAGGAAAAGCCCCCTGTGCCTGTGGAATGAGTGTATGTGGTTTAGAGCAGGTCGTTAGATTTGCTTTCCTTCCTCCCTTAGAGCCTGTCATAAGCATGGGGTGAAACAGACAATGCATAAAATGCCCAACATTATTAGCATGGACTTTTCAGCAGCCTTATTTTCTTACATTACAGTTACAAGCAAGACTCCCTTTGGTGTTTTTAGGCCAGTACTTGAACGGTTTGGAAAGCCTCCCCCCTGCTAAAATGTATGGCCTGAAATTGTAGGAGAATGTTGAAAGTCCTTTTTGCTCTTTGCCAAAATATTTTGTGTCAATAATGGAACAAAGAAACAAAGGAAGCCTAGTTTATTGTGGTTGAAACTTTGGTATCTCCAATGGTAGAAGCTCCTATTGAGGCTTTCCTGTGGCTGAGATATTCAAAACTTCTCTTTGTGGCTTTGCAGCTATGCAGAAAGTTTGAGCTTATGCTATTGCGTTTCCTTGGGAAAACAGGAATTAGGTCTCCAGCCTCTCTATTAACAGTAGGTGAAATGAGCCAACAAGCTCAAACTTTGTTAGGATGAGGCAGATGTGCATATGTACATATCAAGATGCTGCGATTATAAGAACCTTATTTTCTCAGGATACCAGACTTCACAGTTTCAAAAGATGCTCTATGAAGCATTGCAAATGATAACACTCCCACACTAGCAACAATGGTATCTGTTAGATTTCTTTACTTTTTAACCACTATTTTAAAGGCATAAAACGAAGGTATGTGACAGTAATATTTTGAAAAATACATAGTAATTTGGGGTATTTAATATGCATTTTCATAATTTTCATCCTTCCAATGTTTTAATCGAGAAGGCAGCAATAGTATCTCTCCTGTTGTTGATGCTTTAAGGAAATAATGACATCTGGTTTACCAGGCATAATCTTTATGATTATGAGTCAAATTGTCAGATAATCTTTATTGTTTATTTTATTGTTTCAAATAATGATTGGAAAGGTGATGAAACTGTGTAATTAAGAAACAAAACAAAGGAATAAATTCTACTGATGCTGTGGGATGCTGCATCGTCAATGGGAGGAGAGTCAGGATACGTGCGCTAATGAACCTGGCATGACTCCTGCACGTAAAAGTATTTTTAAGTACCTAAAAATTTATATCTCTTGATATGGGCCATTCTGTACTCTTTAGCTCTGTAGGAAACACTGTGTATTTTGACCTTCAGGGGGCTTCTGCTGGGGGTTGTGGAGGAAGACCTCTAACTAACTCATCAAAGCAGTGCAACAGAATCCTAACTGCTTTAGATGCCTACTAATCCTCTGGGTTACCTGTATTCCTACTGTATTTCTGCAGTCATGGCTGAAGAATAAGGGCAGAGCTGGCCTGGTTGGCAGCAAAACGGATACATGCCTAGGATGTTCAGCAGCAATCAGAGGATTTAATGGGAGTAGAGGATTAATTAATTCTGATCCATACAGACACATTGGCTTCTTGCACAGTCAGAATCTTAATTAGGCAATCACATTTTTTCCTTTCACAGTGACCATTGCTCCAGCTGTGCGGTAACTCTTTCCTCTCTTTCTTTGCAAATCTCTTGCTCTTTTTAAACCTAAAAATTTGCATACCTCATTAGGAAAGTTTCCTTCTTTTCTTTCCATCTTTCCTGTTTGCACCTACATATTTGCATATCTGCTTTTGAACTCCTATAATCCCTCAACCTTCATTTTCAGACCTCTGTTATGGAATGAGATCATGACTCCTTCCTTAGCTCCTTTATTCCTCTAAATACAGATTTTCTAACCCTCCTTTGCCCTGGTCCAACCCTCATCTCCTGCTGACTCAGTTAAATATACATGTGTTCTTTCACCCTCTGTTCCTTCTTTTCCCTTCACCCCTCCACGGCTGCTTTTCTTATGTCAGCTTTGATCTGTTTGCTGGCAACTCTAATGTTTTTAAATCTTTGGTAATTTGTTATTTTTGTACATTGGTGCAAAATTAACTGTTACTTTGAAAGGAAGCATGGATTGTCCCTTTCACCACAGGAACAAACTCACTGTTACCTGAGTGGGAAGGCTATATATGCAGTTGAGAATCTTTGCTGGGGAAGTGCTGAGGCAATAGTCCAATCCACTGTGTGCTGTCAGTCTAGTCTGAGCAACCAAGGCATAGATTTGGCTGTACAACTAGCCCCAGTTTTGCGAAGTTAAGCTACTGCAGCAAAGGGGAAAATGGACGGCTGATATTTCACAGCTCTCTATATTACTTTATTATGAGTGCTGACCAAAACAATGAGAAGTGTGATCCTCAGTAATGGGAGCTATAACACAAATCCCTGGAATTCAGTGGGGTCCTCCTGCTCATCACTGGGTGCACTGAGAGGTTCCTTATGTTTTATAACCCCCAACTCTTGGCATATTATCAGAAGCTTAAGCCACTGGTTAGAGAATCCTGTAACTTTCATGTTGCTGCTCTTATGTTGTTTTTTGCTGTAATTACATCTGTCCAAACTTTTTTGTTTGGTTGGGTTTAGTTTGGTTGTTTTGTTGCTGAGTTCTGGGATTCTTTTTGTTGTTTTTTTTTTTTGGGGGGTGGGGTGGGGTGGGTGAGGGGCTGCTTTTGTTGCTTTTGTGAAGATGGCGTGAACTGTTATGGGTTATGACTAGTGTTTTATGCTGGCCGCTACGTTGACTTGTAGTAAGAAAACTGGCCAACTTAATGACTGTGAGTTCCTGTGGAGCTGTAATTTCCTCAGCCATCCTAGTTGTAAAGTTTTCTCCTGGCCCACACTTAATTATTGTCCCTTCAACAGTATCAGGAGGATCAGGACTTGCTTACCAGTAACGTCAGCTATTTCCAGCAGTAACAGTAGTAAATAATTTTTTTGCCAAGTACCTACAGACACTTTTGGCATGAATACTAAACAGTGCACCTGACAGCTGCCTTATAGATGTGACTCCATAAGGCCACTCTGATCTGCCAAACATGCTGCTAGAGTAGGTCTCTGCCCTTTTCTGCTCTTTTCTCATCAAATGCCTTCCAGCCCTCTCTTCTAAGGAATAAAGAATAAAACCTAGAACCAAAGCATTTAAATTCCTCCATATCCTATTCCCCCCAGTGACACTTGAACTTAATTGTGGCCTTTTCAAACCAAAAGATTGACTGGACTTTGTTGTTTTATTCCAGGTCACCGGTTTCTTCAGAAGATCAAGGTAAGATCTCTTGTGTAGATACTAAGAGCATATTAAATGAGACTAAAGCTAGTTAGCTGTTTTTTTACAGACGCTGTGGTGGAGAAAAATTACTTTATAAAAATTAAACTTTGATGCTGCTCAAACATTGTTGACCCCTAGACATCAAGAGCTTGTTCATTTAGTTGATTTAGTTGGGGCTGGCAGAAGTCAGACCTGTGTTGAATTATTTGTAAAATGAATCTTGCTCAATGAAATGGAACTATTGCAAGTACTTGCAATGTATTCACACAACCGTGTAAGGCTTCACACCTGGAAAATTATGTGTTGGCTTAAAGAGTGGTGTATGGTTTTTGTGAAGATGAGCTGCTCTCTCTTGACTCTTACAGGACAGCACCTTGTAGAAGAGGAGAGTGTATTATGTTTTAAAAGCTTGAACCCATAATGTCTTGAGTTAGCACTAAAGGCAGTTTGGTAGCATGGTATGGACTTGAGCACAGCTAGGAGTTTCTACATGTAGGAATCTCATGGCTTGAGTAGCAAGAATTTCAGGTTGTGGTACTATACTTGTTCTGAAGAAGACTGAAAGGTCTAATCTTTTCCCATGGGCGAAAGAAGGAGTTTTCAGTGACTAGCTGGTTAATAACTTGACCAACTTAGAACTAGGTGGTATAAATATCCCTCTAAAGTACATTAAAGTATGGTTGCGTTGATACTGAAATCCAGAGGCATACTGCAAATGAGGTGGTAATTGCACTGGCTGGGTTGCGCAAGGAACGGGGAAAAAAAATAAAAGGGTCTAAAGAGACTGAAAGGAGGAAGATCATCATGTAGGTCTGAATCAGGAATATTATTTTGGTCTACAAGGGAAATAAATATCTATTTTCTTCTGGCATTCAATTTGTATGCAGTTACAGAATCAGAAAAATTTTTGGCCAATACAGTAAGTAGTATTCAAGAAAGTTCCAGATGGGGAATAGTGAGGACTATAGCAAATGGAGATATAAGGAGATTTGAACCTGGAAGCATGTCACTGAAGTACATTCACTTGGAGTGCAGAGTGACTAGTTAGGTATCAACCTACATCATCATTGCCTCCAGTCAAGATCTTTTTAATCCAGTATAGTGTTTGTCAAATATACTGTCATTAATAAATTCTCTTCCATCTTCTTGATGTGTCATTTCTTAATAAAGTTACAAGAAAGCCATAAAAATGGACAAACGTGTCATATAAAAGATGTATCTAGCCCATCTAGTCCATTCCTATTGTCTGATAAGCGTGGACCCCTTGACAAATAAGAACACAAAGATGGCAGAAGTATAGTTCTAATTTTCTAGGTTACCTGCTGATTTACAGCTCATTGATGTTGTGAACCGGTGGTAGTTTTCTTCTTTAATGGTTTGCCTGCTTTTTCACCATGAACACAACTTCTTAGTATAAAGTACTGGAGGCCTGTAAGAGTTAATGGTATATACCATTTACCCAGTCCTCATAAGAAATTTGAAAACATTATGGTCTAATGTACTATTTCAAGACCTGAACTCAAGCTGCTTGTCAGTGCATAAGCTTGTTAGTGACAGAATGTTCTTGCTTTTTCATTTCCCTTGCATTTATTCTATTGCTCCATTTTTATCTATTAATAGAGCAACAGACATTGTAAATGCATTTCCTTGTGTATCCTTAAATTTTAGGATTTCCTGCTGTCATAATGATTTCCTTCTTTCCAGTATTTTTATACTGTTCTAGTTTTTTGCAAAATCTTTCTCTTTGCCATCTACCATCTGCTGCCAGGGTCTGGCTTTTCAGGTTTGATAAGCATCTCTGAAAAGCCATTTCCCTCCCTATTTTCCCTTTCTTTCACAAGAAACCTCTGAAATACAGATGAAAGGCCTATGTTCCCTTGAACAATTAGTGACGTGATAGTTATAGTTATTAGGAGTTTTGTGTTTCATGCCTGTGGAGTATCTAACTAGATGTGTCATCCACACCCCAGTGACTTTTCAGACAGAGAGGTCCAATACTAGGATTTCCTCTCTCCTGTTATGCCACATTCAAATCATGGTAAATGAGCACAGTACTAGAAGGATAACATGACAAAAGTTCTATAGCATGAGCTGTTTTGAGCCAAGGTGCTTCTCGGTTCACTTTATGCATGTGTGGAAGCATCTCAAATTAGTCTTGAATCTGAAATCTGTTGTCGAAACAAAACCAGAGAGGGGACAGGAGAGAGCTAAAAACTTATCTTTGAATTGCCTCTTTTGTAGTGCTTATGCAGACTTCTCCTGGTATATTTTTCTTGGAGTAGGTATCCAGGAGTCAATTTTGAGACTCTTATATTCATTATTAATCAGTACTCAAATCTGTGCCTATTTAAGTTTTTAGACATTTGTATGTCATTTTATAAGGTGATAATCTTTGGGATGCACAATGGGGCAAGATCCAACTGTAGAATAACTTACACTTCCAGGTATCCCTGTGTTTCAGCTGCTCCTATCTCTTATGGGGCACCCTTCTAGTGCTGTTTTTGTGATGACATGATGTGTTGGCCATTGCTGTGAAAAAGCACTTTCTCCACTGTGTTGGACCTTTTGTTTTAACTTCCCATTTAGTTCCTGATCTTTGTTTTGTCTACTTTAATCTTCTGTCCTCATTTTTTCCCCCCTACTATTTCTCTGTTGTTTGTTTTTCTTCTTTCTGTCTTCCTTTTCTAATGTCTCTTTTCTATTGACCATGAGATTGCATTCTGCATAGATTCTTTTACTGTGCTCCTCACTTTGGTTTCTGAATGTCCTACTTCTCCTCCAGTGTGGACAGCTTGCTTCAAGCATTAGTTGCATCTGTAGTGTAGTAACAGAGCTACTATCAGCATTAGTGTCTAATGTGAATGGCACTTCCATTAATATCTGTTAGGACAATGCATTATCCTGGCTTGAAGAGAGGGTGAGGATAAAGTACCATCTGTCTGGGACTGGGCATCTATCGAACAATTGCAATGGCACACAATGCTTCTTGTTGTGGACACATGTTAAAAGCACCTTTATCAGTTAGAAAACAGAGCAATTTTAATTGGCACAGAAAGAGAAACAGTACTGCTAGAAAATCCCGAAATCTCTTAAAGATTGCAGAAGAGGTTTGTGTCTTTGCTCTTTGTACAGGTAGATAACTAAAGAATGAAACCCATCTTCTTTTCTCTTTTCTTTTCTTTTCTTTTCTTTTCTTTTCTTTTCTTTTCTTTTCTTTTCTTTTTTTTTCTTTTCTTTTCTTTTTTTTTTTTTTTTTTTTTTTTTTTTTTTTTTTTTTTTTTTTTTTTTTTTTTTTTTTTTT
>WYDI02029244.1:92442-195845 GCA_009867235.2 Psittacus erithacus | reverse complement strand
GTATCCTGGAGAACTGATGAAAAGACAATCTGAGCTCCAGAGCCCCTAACCATCTCTCCCAGGGCTCTGTAGTCTTTATGTTCTCCAGGCTACTACTATCTACATCACTACCGCCCACATGGATCACTAGAAGCGGGTAATAGTCAGTGGGACTTCCTAGAGCAGGCAGCCTCTCTGCAACATCCGTGATCCATGCCCCTGGTAGGCAGCACACCTCCCTTGAGACCGTGTCAGGCCGACAGATGGGTGCCTCTGTTCCTTTCAAGGTCATAGATCTTACCTGATGCCAGCTCACATTCTCCTACCTAGCCCCTATACGTGGCATCATTTATAGCAAGGTCAGTCACTTCACTCTCTCCATCCCCCTTTCCCCTCATGACCTACTACTCCTATGTCAACGGACTTCACTTGTTTGCTTATTGCTTCTGCAGCTTAAAACCTTGCTTGTGGGCCACAAAAACCAGGTCACATGTCATATTAGCACTAGCAGGTATGCTTAGTTCATAGTATGTTGAAGCAAGAGACTGATTTAAGAAAAAAAGCAGGTACATTTCTAAAAATGAAAAAAAAAATCTACTGGAATTTCTTCTAGAGGTTATCCAGAGCCTAACTAACAGAGAGCAGTTACAAGGTTAAAGGCCCTAATACTCAATTATGTTGAACTCGGATCTTCATCTCCTCTCAGTTTTAAATTGGTACAACTTTGATTTCAACTATCCATTTATGTTAATCTATTTCTGCACCTTTCACCCCCCTTCATCTTCCCCAATCCAATCTCAGCCACAACAGCTTTATCCAGAAGACAATAATTCCATACTCTCAAACAAATTTCACTTATTTCTGTTGCCATGTCATTGATCAGTATAGCTCAGCTAGTTCTGTCTTCCCCCAAATCAGCTCTGATGTGTTGGTCACGCCTAGCAACCTGAAAATGTCTTTTTCCTCCTTTCACTTCTCAGTAATGCAAATCTGTTTGCCACAATGGCACATACAAACGTCAGTAAAGCACTAATCCTCACTAAGAAGGGTCATGAAGTTTTTAGCCCTACATGAGAGGCCTTTTGATATTGTCAAGTGGAGATAGCTTCCAGTGACCATAGTCTGCATTTTACCTGAATATTCTCCTACCTTGGAGCTTGCTTGTTCTTGTTTTAGCAGGAACTGCAGCAACAATCAGTATAACTATAAGGAGGTACAAAACTATAAGGAGGTACGAAGCCTTCTCAGAGCTGAGTGTCTGGCATGTAATTTTGGCACAAGCAATTGCCTGTACAGGAGCCATCCTTTAAAAGAGCAATCACTGTGTAAAAGTCTTTCTTGTTTATTTGTAGCCAGCAAATAACCAACTCCTTGCTTCAATTTTCCATGTATTATTCTATCCACCTACACAGTTAAAGACATTACATTACAAAACAAAATGTATAATTAGACAGTAGCAGGTAAATCAGTGTAGATAGGTGTATGTAAATCCATTTGGTCAAGTTATGTACATAAATACATGTTATAGCTTATTTTATACTTAATGGACTGTATTACCGAGCAAACACAACATCTCATTTAAACACACAGAAGTTACTTCTTAAAAAGCCGTAAGAGTGTCTCTGAAATGCCATAAGTTTCTTTATATAGCAGGAAAGAGTTTGGCAATTTTTGGCAAAATTTCATTATCTAAAAGCAGCATCCCAGAAAAAGACCAGAAATAAGCACCTAAACATAACATTCCTGAAGCTGAGCCAAGATGATTCTTTCTAGAAGAATGAGAAAAGTATTTAAACATAAGCTCTTATTTATTTTGATTCTTCTCTTGGAAACATAAAACTAGGTAGGAATATATTCCATTATGTTACTCCCTTGTGTAGAGCAGAAATATACAGTAGCTGACATGAGAATGCATGTTACTGAGCAAGCACTTTTACCTGACAGTCTCACAGCTGGCACTTGAGGCTAGACTACTTTTTTCACAAACAAGAAGGTAACATCTTAGTTGTCCAGTTTTGCTGTGTTTAAAGTATTACAGTACTAACACTTTAAGATTATAACATAGACTATGGGAATGGATTGTACAGAAATTTGAACAGCTGCTATGTTTTCTTTATTCCCCAATCATATTATGGAGATATAAAAAGATGTGTTGGGTATATCAAATCCTCCAAAGCCTAGATAAAATTTCTCAGTAAAATGCAGTGTACATGCAGTATACCATAGCAGATCTTAAAAACTACCAAAACAGTAATTTCTACCTGAAGCTGATAAACTATTAGAAATGCAAGAAACACAGAAGACTCACAAGCTATTTAAACTCCAGAGACAGGAACTAAAGTCTGCCAAGATGATGAGATGGTCACCTTTAACACTGAAGGTGAATATCACTTCTACTATCTAATATTTCTTTAAAGCCTACAATAAATACTAAAAATGTAGAGACCTTCCTTTTAATTGCTTGAAACGTTTTCAGTGTAATAATATTCTGTGCCTTAACTTCACATTAATTCTGTGTGGTTTTGGTTTATAACAAATGATAGAAAAACACTAACTGAAGCCAACAAGCTCACAAGGTACTTGTAATCCAGTCTTACTTCCAGTTTTGGAGAAAACTATAATTTTCCAGCATAGGTAGAAAACTAAGTAAATCAAATCCTTTTATGGGACAGAATGGCCCAGTAATCTGTTCCTCTGATTGAAACTCCTTGGCTAAAATGTCCAACTATAAGTTCAAGCTCAATTTTGAATGTAACATAAGCACTTCCATGAGCAGCAGAACTAAGTATGTTTGGTTTCCAGTCACTTTGATTCTATGTATCCCAAACTCCTCATGTCTTTAACTCCAGCTGCGCTTCCATGACATTCTTGTCCCAGTATTCTCAGTTTGTTCTCCCCATTTCTATAGCATCTCTATATTCCTATTGTGTCTCCCATAGTACCCATGAATGTCCCAGCACACTCCAGCTTCTTCATATACCTTACACAACCCTCGGTCGGACCCTCCTCAGTTTGAGATCCACTCCATAGTCTCACTCCCCAGCCCAGAACTACTGTCACCACACGTCTGCCACCTAGCCTTTTTTGCCTTGCTCTGCATACATGCTATGACTTCCAGGGGTATGTTTGTGTCCATTGACTAGCTAATGCAGACAGGCTCACAGATCAGGTAGTGACTGGCCCAGGGCTGCTCACTGCAGCAAGTGGGAAGCTACTCGTCTCCTGTGTCTGGTATCAGCGCTCAAACAAGATCAAATTTCAGGGCCACAATGGTTTGCGCTAACTGCACCCACAATGCCTGCACTAGCTGAATTCAAGCACAAGCCAGTCCTCTCTGAGTCTGTCTGATGAGCAATTTCTCTGAACCCCAAATAACAACCAGAGTGCAAGGTAACAGCTAAGCCTTATGGATAAGCAAAGTGTTAGAATTCAATGTTTACTCGAATCCAATGTTAATGTAATAGCAATTGTGTTGATTAAAGGGTCTATTCTCTATCAAGCTGCTGATGTTCAGAAAACGTAGTAATTTATTACTTGATACCTCTTTATTTCTTAAAATTGGATTTCAATTGGCTAAAAAAAATTTAGTAAAAAGAATTATTCTCTTTCTCCCCCTCTTCTTCATATGCACAAATATACCATGATTACAGCCTACAGAAACAAGGCTAAAAACCACTGATATATGTAATTTACTTCAGTGGAGTTTGTGCATCACCACTGACCTGAAGTTCAGGTCACTTCTAGTTGGATCATTGAAACAGGGATTCAGGAGCTATATTTCATCACATACCAAAACACTGGTCCATGAAGTCCTGGAAGCTGAAAGGCAGGATGTGAGGTACTAACAAATTACACTAGTGAGCTATGTTATGCTATTAGGAAAATTTCTACAGATGTATTTCCGAGTGGCTGTGTTTCAGAAACACCGTATAAGTACAAAGCATTTGCAATGCTCTCAGAAGTCTTAGAATTCTACCAAAATTTCTAATACCTTAGTCAGCTATTCTTCCTTTTGGCACCTGGAAAAACTTACAAATAGAATTTCAGACATAAATTTTCACCGAAGAGTCCCAAATATAACTGTGGACTAAGGAATTGAAGACCCTTTTCTTTATCCCCTGAAAGTAGACAATAATGGGAACTTAATCAATAGAAGAACTACCCATGCATGAAACAAGTATCAATATTTCTACTAATGCAAGCGACTGAACTTCTTAATGAGGAGCTTCAATTGATATTCACTTTACTTACATTCTGTTGATTACTGTATGAACAGTGGTTGAACTCATCTGGCACTCGAGAAATGTGAACACACAGAACATTTTCTGATAATGCAGCAGTGAAATCTAATTGCTTAACTGATTTTCTTCCTTTTTCTCTCAAAATAGAGGAGGTTATAGCTGTGATTTTAGTATATATATAGTTTTAATGGAAAGTATCAATAAACACGTTCATTATTAAAGAGAATATTTTTTCTTTTCTGCTTATTTTGTGGTTTGCTATAGGTTTATATTGCACATTTCATACTGCAAAACATAGTTATGCCCAATCCCTATGAAGCTTCAGGGTTAATAATAGTGTTGCTTCAACAACAGTGCAATATTGATGATGTAGCTTGTAACGCCATATGGTCCCCTAGGGTGGCCTTAGCACAGTGACCTTTTTTCCAATATTTTACCTAGGGATAAGATTGTTTTCTGAAGCTAAGTCAGACTCCTTATACAGTGGAATAGCTTGGCAGCAAGTGGAGGGACAGCAGCCACTTCCAAGCAGCATGATTAAGATTTCCTGGCAACATAAGCAATAACTGGCAAAAGAGACAGAAGGGGCCATCTATCTGCACGTGCCAAGACTGGGTGATAAAGTTCACTGTTTTGGCAGTAGGCCAAATGTGAATTACAATTCTTAAGAAAAAGAAAAAAAACAACTTAATGTCTGTGTTCCAAGTAAAAAAATTACCACTGTCATACGTCACAGCCGCCTTGTACAGAAACACACTGGGGTTTAAGTGCTATTACTGTGATATCTTTCTTGCTTGTTCCATTTAATTTAAAAAGCAAAATATGCTACAATTGCTAATATTCTCAGGAAGCATAAACCACAGAGGATTGCATGACCTTACACATACCCATTATGATTAGACCACCAAAGCTTTTGCTGGGGCTGAAATGTTTCCAATACAACATGGTCGCATCATGGTTGTGGAAACGGGAGCTGTTGCTTGAATGTACTTACAGACATTCTCCTGCCCTTTTCAATTTGCTTTCCCAGTCCAGTAAAATCCATTTGAATCTTTTACCAACAATAGTATTTATATTCGGGCACCTATGTGACCTCCAGACTTCATGGTGTTGCTACAAGTGCAACAAATTGCTATCAGGTAAATATAATGGAAACGACAAAAAAATCAATCCAGAAATACTGAATATGAGTGGAGAAGATGTCTGAACATATTGCTCTGCAATAAAACCACCATGTACCATCTGAAATCAGAATTTTTATTAGAGAAACCCTCAAAATTTTGGATATTTTGAACTAGTTGATCCTAATACTATTTTCTAATTTTGCAGACTGCTTTACTCAGTAAGTGAAACTGCTGAAGACTACTTACAGAGGAAGGTACTGACCCATGGGGGAGATGATGTCACAGCAGGTCCAGGGACAAAAAGAAAAGTATACACGTTTTATCTTGCTTTGCTTCTGGAGCTGACAAGTCTCATAGCATTCTGCTACACTGGCAAGGTTTCTCATATTTTAATGCTAGTTTTGTAAACAAATATATAGAAACACAGCTGAGATCATTTTTTTCATTTTAAAATCTTCTATATTTTAAACCACTTGTGGTTCTACTTTATGCATCTCAGTCTGAGGATAATCTGTAGTGTCTGGCTGAAGAATTTTATTGTCTTTCAAGCACCACTCTTCTCCCTTCAAGCAACAATGGGTCATAAGGGATGCTAGAGGACGTCAATTAAGGTTTAACTCCATGTCTGTCAATCTGCATTTCCAAAAGCCACTGAAACTGGGGATTCTGTCAGACTGGTGTGGGAGAGATGTGCATGCTCCTTAGTTATACTAATAAAAAACTATACTGAAAAACTACCAGAATACTTGAAACTAACCCCAAAGCATATATGTTTTCATATATGTTTTATTCAAGAGGCAGTACAGAGTGTAACGGACAGGATGCATTCCTCCCTCCAGACCAGACAGAAGGAACTGTGACTAAATCACAGTTAATTCTCTGGCCTGCTCTTCCACTAGTGCGTATATGAGCAGGGCAGGTTGTAAAATTGGAGTCTAGACTTAAAAGAAAAAGGGAACTTAAAATATTAATATAAAAACTCAGTTACCTGCTTAAAGCATTGGTGACTGGACCTCTGCTGGGACAGAAACTACTCAGACAGCTGGCAGATCATCTAAAAATCTACTGTACTCTCTATCCATCATGCTTACCTTCTGCTTAATTGAGAATAGAAATTAAAGCTTGTTGTTTCAATAAGGAACATTTTTTTGTAAGGAACATATAATTCCTTTCTTAGCAGATGACATCAAAAAGCCATGAAAGCTGAGATAGTATCTCAGGTGTTTGTATCAGAAATCTTTGTCTATAGCTTGCCCAATGAGGCTCTCAAAAGGTTCCTAAACAAAATAATGTCAGTGTGCAGTGCTGAAATTGCTCTTCTGTGTTTCATTGACTACAAGGGTTGTAATTCTGCCATCTTTATACATACTGGGTAATAACCACTTCATTATCCCCAAGCTTGCTTGCATACTACAGTACTCTGCAATACAATAGTGAGAGCATACGTGCATTGCCTTCACCTTAAGGACAATAGTAAATGGTCCCAGTTGACCTGTACATACTGCTCCCTAGGGCACACCAAGGCCCGTACATTAAACAAAAACACTGAAAGCATTCTTCTGGCCAATAGATAACATTTCAAATACCATCGAATATATATATAATGCACTCTAAACGTGAGATTTTCTTACTACATGTGAATTGGTGGTCTTCAGCCTTCGTTCTACACCAGTAGAATAGTGTGTCCTATGGAGAGCACTGGAGATTTCCACATTTTTCCTAGGGCACACATACATTTAGGATCCACCTTTTCCAAGAACTTCATGTGCCTTTTCTCTGCCAGAACTCTACCTCTACCCCAATAGCAATGCCTGCACTCTTTCCTGGAGAGAAGAGTTCCGCATGATCCTCATGCATGCCTTGGACCCTTCTCATGCTAAATGACCATTACACCATTACATAATCTTTTACTTTAATATGTTAATTTAAAGGAACTTTTCTAAAAAACTTCAGCCAAGGAATGTGTCTCAGCACCCAATGGCTTAGTAGTGTCTGTGTTTCCAAGGAATGCAACAGAGATTCTTAACGGAAGCAAACAGACAAAACTTACAGTCTTTGATGCAGCCCCAAAGCAGACAGTTGTGCTGCTTCCTATTTTAATCTCCCTAAATCGTACCTCAGATTAAGTGGCAATGGGAAGGGTTGTTCACTACACTGTATCTTTTATATGGAATTTCAGGTAGCAGAAATGAAGACAATTACCATAGAGATTCTTAGAGGATAAAAATAAAAGCAGGAGTGTGACATGTTATTCCATCCAGAAGGAATCGTTGCATCTCCTTTCTCCCAAACTCATCTACAGAATTTTATTAGATTCATAGGGTTTGCACTTCAGATTTGTTTGGTTTTTCTCTTACAATTCTGTTCCCTTTTCTCTCTCTCTTTCTAGTCCAGTTTATGAAGATTGTATATCCACAAAAAAAGTCTTCATTTTTACAAAACATCAAGTGCTTGTCAAGGAATTCCATTGAGGATACCTGCATAACCTTAACATGTATTAAGCCATTCATTTAAACACAATATTACTCCCCTGAATACCATCAAGTAGCTGATATACTTATGAAGCAGAAATATTTATTAGTTACTTTCCATCTATCAAGTAGCAATGTTAGTTCTTAAGCTGGCTTAAAAAAAAAAACCCAAAACAACAAAACCAAACAAAATAAAAGCCTCAAATACTTCTGGCTTTGAATACTTTGAATATGATAATCCTGATGTGCAGAAGGGAACTGAACTCTCTGAGAGTTACACTGCATCCACTCAGGGACTTGGTACTCTAGGCTTGGAAGGACTTCTCACAGGCATCAGATCAGCATTTAGCACTCTGCAACTCCAGCACAATATTGCTTCTCATCTCCTCTTTAGGTTTTTAATGAGAGATTAAAGATTTCTCTTACAGTTACTCAGTAATGTACTCTAAATAACAATTCAGCTACTGACTACCTCCATTATTGTTTTTCAAAGTAAACACAGCCACAAAACTGTTGTACTACAGAACTTTCTGTACACCTAAAATTTCCAGATGGAAGATTGTGCATTTCAGATGTTCCTTTATTTCATTACATATTCTTTGATTTTAGCTTGAGTAAAATTAATTCTAATTGAAATTATTCTAAGTAAAATCAAATTTCATTAAAGCTGGTAGATTTCCCCATGGTTTTTCTGTGAGCTGGCACTGCCTAGAAATTTCTATGTTGATTGTATACTGTATGTTCTTAGATGGTATGAGTAGTTGGAAAATGCAGTAAACCAACATCTTCCCTCTTGCTGTACAGCAAGTTAATCCCTCAGCCCATAGCTGTGTTCCTGAACAAGCTTAATTGATAGGAATAAGGCAATCAAATGCAGATAGTCTTTTCTCTGATTTTTACAATGCCCTTTAACAGTGTAAACAAAATGAGACTAAGGACATGAGTTAAGCCAAATAAGAATCTAAGAGAAAACCCAATATTTATATTAACAGAAGAGAAGGGGTGACATTCTATATCTGTCTAGCTCTAAGGAAAATCAAGGCCCCAAATATTTGTTTTTTGTGTTTTATACTTACCAGTGTTCATTGATGGCAAATGTTTGAAAGTCAAAGGGAAAGTTTGTAGCTCTTTACATGCTCAGTGACATTAATAATTCAAGAAGAACTTGCCTCTGGTCACTGTTGCAGGTATTTCATAGGCCTCTCCATTGTACCAGTATAGCTTGCTTGCAGCAAAACAGCTTGCGAACTGATACAGTAAAAAATAGTCCTGTTTTCCTGGCGATCCTGCTTTTAGCTGGATCAGCTTCCTGATCTTGCTCACTGTGCAGCTATGTGACCTGCTGTGCTGGGACAATGATGGGGACTACAGGAGGTCAGGCATAAGGCGGCAACAAGATGGGGACAAAGTCCACTTAGAGTTGCCCAGGCAGTGCTGAAGCCAAATGTCGAGGTTAGGAACTGCAGATCCTAACCATTGAGTGTCATCTGTATACCTGTGCATCCCCGCAATAGAAAGAGAAGCCAGAAAACCCCCTGATTTATCATTCCAATAACAGTTCAACAACGATTGTACTTAATTTTTTTCTGGCTAGTGTTAATAACACTCACATTAGAAAGGTCAAGGGCAATCTCACTGACAATACAATTGTTTTCTGCACCATCAGCAACTTATCAGCCAGATAAAATAAAAATCTCATACCTGGGAGCTTTTTGGGTATTTGCTTATATTAAAGCCTGCATTTTCCTCAGACCCTCTGTACATATTTCAGCAAACTAACCATAGAAAAAGTACCAAAAGTAGAGAGAAAAGGCTCAATTATGAATAATCCAATTCCTACTCTAATTGCTTTCCTATATTTAATTCTGGTTTTACCAAGGCCTTTGTTTAGCCTACAAGAGAAATTCTTCTATTAACAAAATTCTGGTGTAGTATTTTTGAGAGATCTCTTTGCCTTTTTTCCTCTTGATTCCTCACCACCACCCACTTTTCTTTCATTCACACCGAAGCACCCACTTAGTTAATTGTGTGATCACTAAACAGAAAAATGAAGGCATGAGTGTCTCTCATCAGATGTGCACAGAAACAAAATCTCTGTCCTTCAAGGACAGGGTAATTTCTGTCAGGCATTTTAAAGCCAAGGCAGGTCACTGAAGTTATTATTAGCTCTAATTAGCACTCCCACAAGCTGTTGAATTCTTTACCTGCACCCAAAGGGCACTCAATATTGTGCAGAATTTGCTAGTATCTTTGAAAGAATCAGAGAAATAGCTCCTCTTTAGAAACACAGGTCTATTGCATGCCAGTAGGCTTTTGGTAACATGTCTGATCCATATACCAATGATGAAGCAGATCTATAGAAACAAAGGTATGATGAAACTGTTCCAAAACAAAGGAATTCTACAAATGTCTAAACAGAACCTTAATGAGAAAAGGAAGCCATCTGGCCTTACTTCTTATATGGTGCTGTATTTTAAACTCTTTAGCAGCTTACAGACAATTCATACCCCATCTCAGTTACAAGGCTGTTTTTTTAAGTTAGTGTTTTATGTAGGGATTTGAAGACAAGTGGTATGGAAACTGACTTTTTCCCCTTGTGAGCAGCCCCCCCTTGAGAATTAGAGAGATCTGAACTGAATCACAGGGCTCCAAATAAAATACTGATCCTGATCTTGAAATTGGCTAAGAACTGATGAAAGCTCAGTAAGCCATTGCTTTTGTATGTTAGGCACATTTCTAACAACGTGCCAGAACAAGGGAGCACAGCAATAGCTCTCTTTAGTAAAAGTCACTGCTACAGAGAAATAGAAGGATTTATTTGAAAAAAGGAAAATGTGTTAAAATCAGCTATTTTGGGTCTAAAAGATAATCCACAGTATGACCTTTAGTCTAGAGATAAATCTCCTACAAAAAGTCAGCAAAAGTGCAACAGGAGTCAAAAGAGTAACTGATTATAAGTAAACCAGGCAAAATATTTATGGGAGAACCTAATATAAAGGAACCTGGCACCTAAAGGATTTACCTCCAAAAACAAGTCAGTACCATCTATGACAAGAAGTTGGAAACAATGGGAAGTCTTAAAAGGCAAGACAGGCAAGATGGGTCTTCAACTACCATTCCTTGCAAAAGCGAAAAGCAGAGAGTGAGAAATACAGAACAAACACTGCTATGTTCGCAAAAATGCAGAGCCCAGCTCAGTGCAGCAAGACAAGTGGCAGCTTTTCATGAGTTGGATGTGGAACCCAAAAGCTGAAAGCTGACAACGGCTATCAATCAGATTGTGGGTTGCCTGTGTCACTGAACTACATTCAAGTTTGTGTCTGTCACTGAGAGGCTGCTGCTTCACGACAAGCTCCACTTGGCAATACACTCTCATATTGTATCCATTTTCATACAGCCAAAAGGCAATCATAGAGCTGGAAATAAGGATCCTAGGATATACATCAGCCCCTTCCATGTGATGCAACACATCACACTTTGTGGCTGCAATGGTCAGCCAACCCCTTCTGGCTTTATGCCATCCGTAGGTACCACTCAAAATTTTAAAGAACTCCACAACTCCAAAGCACCAGTAACAGTAATAGTCACAGTTTTAGCATTATCTCTAAATCACTTTCTCTGAATTAAGAGCTATTTGTTGCTGTCACAGCTCTGAATTTTTTCTATACTTTTTAGCATATATCAATTCAAATGTGTGAGGCATTAAACACACTTTAGAACAACAGCTGTTAGCTCAGAGGAGGAATCTGGACCTATAAGAAAGTGCTGCAGCATACACTGATATTTGTCTGATATTTTCAGTGAGCCAGTATGCATCTTGGTGAACCTGAAGGGTTAGCACAGCAAAGGCAGCACGAAAATCCAGGGGATTAGCAAGTACATAGAAAGCAAACAACTACAGAACTTCTGACTTTGCTTTTCACACTAAATCTCTAATGTCAAGCTCTCTAACATCTCATCTTTTTTACCATCTATTAAAAATGATGAAACCAGTGCTGAGGTAGCTTTGTTTTAAAATAATGCTTTAAAATATCTGTCTTTAGCAGAACGATTCTGTGCCTCTAGAACATAAATGTTACTGTTCTCAGCAAAGTTTTCTCTCAGAAAAATCCTTTTTCCCTTTCTCATCAGGTTTGACACATGCTGTAATCTACCATGCATCACTTACACATGGATCACCACACAGTGGTTACACTGATCATTATCCATCCATCATGGAATAATATGCTAAGCAGGACTCTAAAAGACAATAAATGTCTATAGTTTTCATTATTAGTAAACCCAAATATTCAAAAGACTTCACTTTTTAGAATGAAAATGATTGCTCTCTCAATTCACTTTCAGCTTATCTTTAAGGAGCCATACAAACACAAAATGCTTCATAAAAAAGGACAATCTTTTCTTGACGAGGTATTTTTTTGCAGTCAGGAGAAGAACATTCAAGAGCAGCAGACGCAATACTACATAAAAGCCTAAATGCATCATTCTTAAGTGATCACTCAGGTTCCCTTGATCTGCTCAAGCCCAGTGACCCTTGGCAGTTTCCTCCATTCCATGTAATCATATGTACTCCAAACCTAGGTGACTTCCCCCTTTCTATCAAGTTTGTTCCTGGAAAGGAAATACTCCAGTCAGGGGAAGGAGCCAAAAAGAGACTTGCTCTACTGCTTTAAATTTAGTGGTTTTGTAAAAATATAGGCATTTCCCATAGTCTCCATTCCTGACCAGTAAGTCAGAAAATAGAACAGCAATTCCTGAGCATATTAGTACATAAAGATCAAGCTTCTGGAATCAAGCTAGGTTCTTGACATCCCAATCAAGTTCTTAAATAATAGAAATGATGCAATTCTCTGAAATGTTTTTTGCATTGTGAAGTAGTCAGATAAAATATACATGTTCTTAAATAGAACTTATAATAAAACTATTTCTTGTTTATTACAGTAAAGGCTGGCTGTAAGCACTGCTTGCAATATGGTAGCTAAATGTGAATTAAAGTAACAGAAAGTAGCATGCCAAAAAAGGAATCTGAAAGCAATGAAAGAGATGTATATCTTTTTTGTTCTTTGTTTCAATCTTTGCTGGTTTTAAAAATAATTTTCATTAAATATATCACTTGAGACTGAAAATAGGTACCCCAAATACAATAAGCATGAAAAAGAGACACCTTTTTCTTCTGCTTTTATTTTAGTTTTAGGTACTTTTTCCTTTCCCTTAATGGTATGTCAAGAGAAATGTTTATAGAGAATCATCTCCATGTCCTCAAAGGTAAATTTTTGTTTGAGGAAATTTCCCATTACTTTAGAAACAGCTGTCTCAGGACTGCTTGCACTACTCTCAGGAGTGGGTTTGCACCAAATCCATCTCTCTGCCAACTGCTCCTTGTTCTCACAGTGCCCTTCACCAGGCATGGCCCCCACCACAGCTGGCATTGCAAAACCTTCCTGTCCTGAACCACACACCCAGGTAACTGATGCCTGTGGTCCATGACCTCTCCCATGTGCACTTCTCTTTCTTGGAAGGCCACATGTGACATTCATGAGTAAAAAAAACAAAAAATGAGGGGGGAATTAAAAAAATAAATAAATAAATAGGAAAAAAACCCAACCGGCGCGGAGAAAAGCTGCACATTAATGTCAGGTGATTGAGACTACTTGATTCCTCCTGGCAGACAGCTCTATGCCTGCTTTCTAGCACACATGGTTTTCGTATCGTCCATTTATTGCAGGGCTCTGGGGAATACAGAAAGAATGAGTCAAAATCTCCACAGTCAGGATTTAGGCTCATTTAAAATAAATTTGAAATGTGGCCATATCCCTAAAAATCCAACTTTGATTTATTTTATAACAAGCTCAATTCTTCCTAAACCTATTTATAAACTCCATCTTACGCATACTGAATATCCTGCTAACAGCATTTTATTTTTAGAAGATTCATTTGCCTGACAATTTTGCAGACTCTACTCAACCAGTCTCCTGATAAATTCAAATTAAAAACATGATAATTAAATACAGAGAAGCATTTCATCCTGTCATAATCTTTGGCTGTCTGAAATATCAGAAGCTGTTATAAAGAAACTGATTTGTCTCCATAGCAAAAAAAAGACAGACACCTAGAAGCATGTCTATATTAATCAGTCTGTTGCAAGATAACTTTCAGAGGAAGGTCCAACCACCCTAGACAAATTTTAGGCATCCTCCATAACATTTGGTGTTTGAAGACATGTTTATTCTATGATTTTGGCTCTACCACTGGGTCAGATTCCAGCTCTCCTGCTTCTTTGGCCAAGGTGGTCTTTTCTCCAGTGCAGCATGGAGATGACTGCTAACAGTTCCTGTGATGCACGTCAAATCACCCCATGCACTAATATGTTTTACTCACAATTTATAGAATTTATAACTAGATTAAATGACAAACAGAAAAATACAAATAAGAGAGTCCTCCAAACAAACTCCTCATTTTGCTAAGCAATAGTTTTATCCGAGATCCCGTAAGTAACTGGAAGCTTATGTTGCCAGACTTCAAAGCTCCATATTTCTTTCTTCACAACACAATCTACCTTACTTTTTAGAAAACACATTAAGCCCACACAGTCCTACTGAAGATTAACTTTGTATTGAAGTTGGCAAAACAGGTCAGCTATTGTGTCCTCTCCGAATACTGCTCTTACCTGATAGGTCTATGAGTCAGCAACATTTTGTTAAATACTGGCTTCTTGTATCATATGCATAACCACTACAGCATTTTGATCAAATGATGTTCACTGAACATGCCCATAGCATGTCTAGTCCAAAACTAATACAGCAGCCTTTAGGTGGGACAGCAATAGCCACAGCCCAGAAGAGCTTCTACTAATTCAATTCCTTAATTTTTTCAATCAAATAGCTGACTGGACTTAAATAGGATCTAAACTCAAACAATCTTATGTACATCTCAAGGCTACACTGACTTAATTTATGCCTCCAGGCAGAGTTAGATTTCAAAGTGGCACAGAGCAAAGCACTACAATAGTTTAGTCAGACACCTTGTAGGCATAGGAAGAAAGGAGGTGTCCCAGGACTGCTGCTGGAACGGATGCGAATATTGCGTTTTCACACCAACACCATGTGTCACGTGTAACTGTGCTGGATTGTCCAGGCATGTTCCCTGCATTCTGGCCAAACTCTTTACTTACTGACACATTTACATATTCCAGAGCCAACGACAAGATTAGGAAAACTGACTCAACTGTAATCTGTTGCCTGGAAGGTTTAGGACCCTTCAGTGCCAGCAAACAGCTCCCTACCCTAGGCTGAAATGCTACAGTAAACTTGTTTATATGTTTCACTGCCAAACTACATACAACAGAATGTAACTGCTATTTGATTGAAAGAATAAAGGAATGGAATTAATAGAAGCTCTTCTGGGCTGTGGATGCTCCTTTCCCACACTTAGCCCTAGGCAGTCTCCACCCTTTGGGATGATTTTATGTTGCAGATATACTATGTGATATGGTTGCTGTCCAAAGGAATATACGGTCCAAACAGGACTGACTATAACAGGATTATTACTTAGACAGTTTTTACATTTTATTGGTAACGTATTGGAGAAAAAGAATGGGGAACCTTTCAAGATTTCTTTTTGGTTTTCCCATTTTACATTCATTCCAGACCCAAACAGACTGGCCTGGGAACTCTTCCTAATTGCAGCAGGTAGTAATATCCATTTGAAGGATTATGACCCAACCATGGGCTACTCTGTTTCCACCTGGACTTCAGGATAGCAGAAATACAAATAGGTTGTTAGACCTCAGCTGAGAACTTCTGGCCTCATTCAAGCTAGCTTCTTTCACCCTTGTGTCAGGGACAATGAGACAAGGTGAATGTGGACTAGAATTTCATCTTCTACTGGCATGTTTATAGTCCTTCTATTCTCCACTTCTCATAAAATAAGAAAGAATATTTTACTTTTATCTAGGATTTGAAGGAAAATAGTTAATATTTTCTCTTCCACAAATATTTCATACATATATTTCAGATAAATAACACTTCGTCATCTGAAAAGCACCAGTAAAGGCTGAGTTGGGAGAAATGTATTAGGAAAATAGGAATTATTGTGCACACTGGAAGGAAATGGATACATCAGTTCCACCAGGGACCATCCTGCAGATGACAGAAAAGTATCTACGTTATAAAAGCAATTAAAATTAAATTGGAAGGTTAAGAACTTTGGACAAATTTGTTATTTCAGTTCCACTTGATTCTAGCTGAAACGGCAAACATACGGAAGCACCACGAGAAATGCTGCCCTGCCCTTGTGATCTCTCTTGTGATTTCTGGAATGCTTCCAGTGTGTTCTGAGGTTCACAGTCTGATATACCAAGAAATCGACACAAAAATATGTTGACGCAAAAATTCCAGGTCAGTTGCATGTGGCAGACCAGAAAAGTTCAGCTGACAGGTAGAAGAACATCTCCCAGGACACTTTTATAAAATGAACCATTATGACAGAGGTTGTACAACCAACTGCAGACCTCTTACATTAGCTTAATTATCCTTAAACATCTGTCCAGCAAGGGTGGAAGCTAAAAAATGTCCATGGGGCAGAGCCTGTCCCCACAAATAAGCCTATACCCACGTAAGAATAATAGCATTAGGTTTGCTAATGAAAACCAAAATAAGACCTACCTCCACTCCCAAGAAGTCCTGAGTCCGTGACTAAGTAAAACAGCTTGCAAAGCTGCTAATAAAAGAAGCAATAAAGCTGAAAGACTGTGAAGGAAGTATCCTTAGGATAAAATGAACATTTATTTTGAGGAATAATTCCCCCTACATTTCAACAAATGTGCCCCAAAAGGTGGCTACCACACAAAGCACTACTTCAGAGTCACACAGCACCACAGAACAGTCATCTACTGAAAGCTAGAATAACTGCTGCATGAAGTTAGAATTCAGAATAGTTAGAATACGTACACTGTAATTACATAGCAGCATAATTACAGTTAATTACCTAAAAGATTAGGAAGGAACTTGTACAAAACGAAGGAAACTATTCCTGCAGCTAACGGAAGGTTTTGCCAATAGATTTGTCAGGTCCAGGTAGAAGAAAACATATTTCTTTTTTAAAAAATAACACACCTTTTATGAGAATCTGTAGTTGAAAATTATGGCAGTTATTAAACTCACTGTAGAGGGATAATAGATGGTTCTAATACAAAAAGAACTAAGTAGAGAGTGACTTTTGCTGCTTGCAATGCCAGTTGTTTAGTCTAGGCATTCTCCCATAAATCTGAACAAAATCCATGATGCTGCTGCAAAATGAAATGAGAGAGAACAAACAGTTTCTCTTTCATTTCTAGCAGCTGACCCAGCCCCTATGTAAAGTGTGTGATATATCTCCAGCTGATAGCTACAGGAGCCTGAGAAGCAAGCAATATCCACCAGCACTCAACACATATCAAGTTGCATATGAACTATCTATTGTCAGACACACATGTAAAAAAAACAAACCCTAAACTCAAAACACCCCCCCCAAAAAAAAACGCAAACAAAATAAACAAAAAAACCTCCCAATGAAGCACAATGAAACCAATCCCCCTGCTAAACAGCCAAGCACAAAATGGCAGTTTGATCAATAAATGCAATCAAACAATGTACCATCTACAATAATAGATGCACTGCAAACCATGGATCAATAGAAAATACCTGTAAAGTACAGAGCAGAGATAGCTGCCCATTGCTGTCAGTGACAGCAGCCAATGTGTTTGCCACATTCCATTTGATTATAAATTCTCGTATTATCTGTGTTGTTCAGATTGCACCAGAACCACACAAAATATGCAGGACAAAATTCACAGCACTGAACTAAAACTGGGGGGGGGGGGCATGTTTTGGGGACTGTTTTTCCCAATAAAGTTTCTTTGGCTTTCTTTTCTTCAGTTAGCTCAGTATAAGTTGGTGTTTTGCTGTTTTGGGCTTTTTTCCTATAAGTAAATTATCCTTAACCATATTCTGTCATTTTCAGTGGCCTGTCACACTCAGCAGGCTCCCAGTTGTTAGTGGAAGTGAGTTGTTTTGGTTTGGGTTTTTTTTAGTTCCTTAGGATAAGGTAAAGTCACTTAAATTACTAAGGCTTTACAGAATGAATAGTTACAGAAATAACTGGAGCAATAGCTCCAGCATTTTGGAGCAGAGAAACTGTCAGTATTTTCACAAACAGGAAAATAAACATAATTTTTGAAATCCTACTGAAAAATACTTACATAACATTCTGAGAAAATTCGTAATTTCAAAACCAGAATAATAGAACCTACTGTACACTGACTGTGCTCACTCAGTATTTTCTTGCAAAAGTTACATTTCCTAAATATGCCAAGTCAAGTCAATTCATAGCGCTTTATTAATCTGAACTTCTCGCTGGGAAGTAACAGCTTCTATTACCAAATATCATCATCAACAGTGACAGTGACTATCTAGGTGTCTAACTGGATAATTATATGTCCCTACTGTTTATGTCAGGCTTACCTTCCTTGTTTTCTTCATGCACTTTTTCTATAAAAATCAATTTGGTTATGAGTACACACAACATTCAGCTTCTGCTCAAGTTTACTACAGCTGCAGCTACCAGAATACCCTACTACTACAAATAGGGATTTTTGTTTGCTGGTGGTTTTTTGTTTGGTTTTGTGTTTTATAATTTCCATTTCCAAAACCAGAGGCATGATGTGCCACTAAAGAATTCTTCCTCTTAACCACCATAAACATCACCACTGAGAACTTTCATAACAATGTGCTTAGTTAAAACTGAACAAGCAAGTTAGTACTTGGAAAAAAGAAAACAGAGCAGTCACCTTCCAAGGTAGATTTCATGTCTGCTGTGAATCATGGCCAAACTCACCCGATCATTTAATACGAACTGACTCACAAACCAAGATTTCCCCCTAGAATCCTTCAAATCTATTGCTCAATAGTTTCAGTGTAGTAAGAACTATTTCTGTGACAAATTATGTTCAAATATATCCTTTTCTCCCCCTAGACTGTATACAGGGAAAAATTAATTTTTCCACTGTCAGTACAGAATTATTGCTAGCGATAATTCTTCCTTTTTTACCAACCCTGAAAAACAGTTTTTCTATTAATTCTAGAACTTCTTAAATCAAATCTGTTACACTAGCTTATAAAAAGAACAATACAGCCACTCGTAGCTCCCTGGTTAATAACCATCCTGTGTTCACTTCTTCAGTCTTTAAAGAAAAGAAAGAAAACGGTTATTACAACTGAAATGCATGATGTGTACTGTAGAGAGAACAACAAAAATCCAGTAGCACACAGTCCCAACATGCTGAGCAAGGGAACGTGGATTTTAGGTCTTTTCTTCCCTATTACCGCTATCTATTCCTCTACTCATAGCAATGCGAAGATCACTAGAACAGCAAATGACTGTTACAGAATGTTTCTGCTTTCATTATTTCCTGCCAGTAAAGGGCAGAAGACAGTCTCTGCAGATTTCCTTAGCTAAAAATTATGTGCCCAAGTGTCCATTCAGATTTCATTAAATTTATGAGCCTTTGATAAACCCGAGGCAACTGTCACACTACTGGAATAGACTGGGGGTTTCCTATAGATTTTTTCCTGCTTTTTCAGTGGAGGTCTCCAAGAAGAACCTGAGAACTGGATGGTGAATAAGGTCTCAGTAGGTGTCCCTGTGTCATAGCGTTATGGGGTTTATTCAACAGCATTCACTGCTCTGCCGCTAGCAGTGAGGAAATTTGGGTTCTATTACTATGCTGGTGCTGCTCAGCTTCTTTTCTACTTTTTACCAGGTCAGAAATGCCATTCTTCAGCCAAGATGCTCACAAAAATGACAACAAACTTGGCTGAAGCTGACTCTGTAGTGGGCATTCACATTACTACAGCCTAAAAAGCAGTCTCCACTCTGAAATCACTTCTGTAATCATGCAAAATTATAATGACCAAGCTAGCACAGGTGGCGATGATTTTATTATTTTTGAATGTCAATACATGGAGACATTCAGGGAAATGAGAGCTTTAGAATTTGCTCCAAAGACAGAATGAATTTTCTATGTGATATGCACAGCATCTTCTTTGATAAAACACATGACAGTGTGCTATGTTAGGTTGCTTTGATATACAACAGGGAAGATTTGATTTGAGTATTTGGGCATGTGGTTTTGTTTAGTCCACATAAAACAGCACAATAGGTGGCTACAACATTTCCTAAAGCAAATATTAAACACAACATGTTCTTTTTTTTTTTTTAAAGAGGAAACTGATATGAGTGTTTGCTGGATATTAGCACAGCTCTGACAAGAGGGACCAGAGAGAAAAGGAAATTATGCACTGAATTGGAGAGAAGAGACACTGAGAACAAAATGTTCTGGCAGTGTATATGATATCATCACCTGCCGTGACTTAGCCATATAAACTATGATATATTATAACTTCCTTTCTTATGTAAAATTTCACCTTTGAGGAGTCTAGGGTGAACTCAGATGTAGTGCTAAAAACTAAGGCGGATAAATTCACCCACTTGGTGTTCTAGGCGTGAAACTCAGAGGCAAATAATTCTACTTCTCTGAGTAACCTTTTGATTATGCTACCAGGTTGGTCACTTGAGCCAAATGATGGTTTACAGAGACAAAAAAGATGTTGGGATCATTATAGAGTTTTCTGCATTTAAATAAAAGGGAACAATTTTATACTATTTCTGTCTATGGAAATTTCATAAATTGGTTCTACTGCTTAGTAAGATGACAACACAAAATGTACAGGTTCTGTCTATTTATATCTAACTTCTGCACCTTTATACTACAGTGAAAAGATTATAATGTCCACAGTAGGACTGAGAGAGCACTACACACAAGCCAATATACCTGAACTCCATTTTTAAATCCTAAGGAATCAAAAAAACTCAGTAAGGTAGTCTTCAGGAAGTTACTAAACCATTGCACGCATGCATCTCAGGCTGCAAATATCCTTTTTCTAGGCAAGGGTAACAGCCTGTAATACTCCCTCAGCTTTCAGTGTTTCCTGAAAGCTACCACTTTCATCCAAGTCATGCAGCAGATTGATTCATGTACGCATGCTCTAATTTGTTTTCAAGCAATATAAATTAAGGTAATTTAAAGAGTTAAAATCAGTGATCTGAGGTAGCCTAGCTGATTTTCCTTGGAACAAATAGGCAATGGTCCAAAACTGGAGCACTGGAAGCAGTAATGGGAATAATTTCTGGCTGGTGGGAAGTGACATGAAGCTGGAGGTGGTAAACTCTGCCCTGGTAAAGATGAATGCAGATAAGGAGGCCTGCCCGCTGCTGTAATATGCTCCTTTGTAATGACTGTTAAAGTACCAGTTTTCTGCAGCACAGCTATATACTCTGAAGCATGTTCTGGTTTTATATACAAAGGAAACTCTACCTTCAAATAGCTTTGTTTCTATTGTTACAGTAGTTAAAAAAAAAAGAAAGAAAAAAGGAAAAACTGATATAGTGGAAAGAAGCAGTCTTCTGGAATGACTTTTAACAACTGTTTTATACAGGATTTCCTCCTTTTCTGGGTCCTTAATTCTTTACATATGAATAGCAGCCCCATTTTCTTTGCCCTATGAAACATGACAGATTCTAGATAAAACATGCCAACCAAAGTTAGAAGCATAATTTAGTGTTATAAGCACCACCTATGCACAATACGGGAAAGCAGCTTTTGACAAACTAGAGAAGTTAGGAGGACAATGCAGAACTGAATTCCTAGGCAGAAATTCAGTTCTGCACAGAAAGGTAATCTCCACATTACATTTGCGCACTCAGGTCCTTCTCTCCAGATACTGCTGTCTCCTCACATTCACAAAGATTCTGACCTGCAGCAGCATCCATGCGCTGCCTTACCCCAGAAGTATCCCTGCCCAGAGTATCACAGGACCAAGCCCATAGTTCAGCTTCCTCCCTTTCTACTGCATGTTGTAATGCAGCTACTTGGGCAAGAGTGCTGAAAGGATGACCATTATGATTTTACACACACAGCTGTTCTCATGAATGATTGCATAATAATTCTGATTGTGCATCTTCTGATGCCCGTGCTTCTCACATCTATACTTTGCACAGAAGGGCTGGAAAAACATGCCATTCTGACATTGTTCTAGTGCTTTTTGTAGGCTTGCCATGTTCAGAAAGGGCAGCTGTTCACCAAGCAGAAAAAATGGCTATCTGGATGTTCAGCTGAGCCACTGATCTCTCTTCTGGGCCTGCAAATGTAAGAGATGGCAATTTCTGGATTCATAACAAACTGTTCCTTTCCTTCACATTGCATTCATGAGACTTTCTGGCTCTGCTGCATCCTCTCTCAAGCATTAAAAAGGAATGTGCTTCCAGCTTTCCTCTGAGACTCTCATTAGGTTTTCCCAGCCACTTCTATGAAGTTTCACATTGTTGCCTATATACAATCAATCTGTAACTATTTGGAGAATTTTTAACTTCTGAGCCTACATACTTTGCGCCAGTCAGATGAAGACAGATTATAAAATCAGCTTTTCAGGCACTTTCAGAGGTATCAATCTATTAGCATAAGAAAAAGTACAGGAAGATCTGAGCTGGCTATATTGATATTTTTCACAAAAGAATCTTAAGCAAATTAAAATGTAAATTTTTCTACAATCACTGTTTTTGGGTGACAGACTTTCTGCTTAAGACTTTAGGTATGTCCTGCCTCCATTCTGATTTTCACATGTGTAGTTTCTGGGAGCACATGCCTGCTCACTTCTGAGATGTCATTTCTTTCTTACTCTTAATGTTGACCTAGCAAATTTCTGAAGGAGTCTTTTTAGAAGCCAAGAGCAAATTAACCCATTAGAAAAAAAAGTGACTTTTCACATGCTGGCTGAGTGAACAGAATTAGATGAGGGCAAGAGTCACAGCTGCTCTGCTCAGGAATGGGGGAGTGGGACCTCTGAGTTCTCTGTTACCACCTCCATGGATGGACAGCTCCTAGGACCAGGCCTGAGAGCAGGGGTTCCACCCTCACCAGTACTGTAAAACATCTTCGTAAATTCTTCATATCTTACTCCTTTACAGAGCAAGTATGACAGTGCATTTCCTGGCATAAAGCTTGGCACCATAACACACTACAACAGGCAGCACACCAGTCCTACTCAGCAAATGTCAGGCAGGGACCCTCCCCAGCTGAAAAGCGCTAGTGCCTACACCACCTAGCACCTCTAGGAGCAGTAATTTTTAATTCTGAATGCCTCCACTCTCAGTGATGTATGCCTTCTCTCATTGTTTTCTGGCACACCCAGTCTTACATCTTTTTTAAAATAAGCTCCAATGTTGCAGATGAACAGCTTAAGGCCACACAAAATTGATTTATGGGGACACATTCCTAAAGATCGCAGAACTAAGGCTTAAGGACATGAACCAAGCTCATGAAAAACTCTGCTAAATCAAGGTAGTTCTCAGGGGAACAAAAATCTGTTCCCTTAATCATCTTCAGTGGTTGGTAACACTTGCCACAATGGGGCTCCTACCCTGAATAGGCCTCTGAGTACACTAGAATGCAAATAATAATTCTCAGAGTTACTACATTTGGGGGAATTACTCTGCTATGCTAATGTGCGTGTTACACGTATTTTTTATGTAAGAGTCCAAAAAGACTTGTCACATGAGCATCTTAAAATGCAAGTAGAAAGTAGATATGCTCAATCTAATCATTTACACTGAGAAAAAAACAACATAGCTCAAACACATCAGTTTAATTTACATTGATCACAGTATTTTTCATTAAAATAATCTCCCCTTCTATATTCCTTTCTTCCTTAACCAGTGATACAGTAGTACAAGGCTATCAGTGATTTTATCAGTGATACTGCTCCTGGCTTTCTACCAGGTAGCTAACATGTTCTGCCTGTTGGTGGGTAGGTGATTTTTCTGTATCAGAAAAATAAATAGATGGAATCACTCAGAAGCACTGAAGACTACAGAATCTGGACACAAGCTTTCTTTCTCATGTAATAAAGTCTCAAAAACAATGTGTTTTTTCAAAGCCAAAGACCTTTTATAAGCCTATGCCTCTTGACAGCAAATTTATTTCTTGCCACCATATTAATTAAAATGAGTAAGTGGCTATCGCCACTATCAGGATTATTCTAATATATGTTAGAATTAATTTTACCTTTACATTTTCTAAGCCGTTTCCACAGGTGACTAGTTTGTAACACTCAAGTGGCAGAAGGCAATGTGAAGGTTATGTAGATGTTAGTCTCAGCTTTGAGGAGGCTACTGCGCATGTCTGTGACAGGGAAATGAAATTAGTAACTTCACTGATCAACTAATACCTTACCCACAAAGCACATCCCCAAGAATGTCCCTGGAAGTGTTCAAAAAAAATAGCAGATGAGGCCCTCAGTGATATGCTTTAGTGGCGGTCTTGGCAGTCCTGAGGTAATGGTTGGACTTGATGATCTTAAAGGTCTTTTCCAACCCAGTTGATTCTGTGATTCTAAGTATTATTAATTACTTATGTGCAAAGTATCCAGGTTCAGAGATGGTCAGTGTACAGTGATTTTAGTGATGGCATCTCGTGACACTTTATCAATGCATTAACTCTACTCAGATGCTCTTTACTGAGATTTGAAGGCTATTATTACTTGTCTACCTGTCCTTTCTCTTCTAAGCAATAACTGGACTGGTTGGAAACTTGGCAGATCAGCCTACTCATTAGGGAGCCAAATCTGACATGAAATTCAACCTTTGTCACAGAAGGCACAAGCCTGCTATGAACTTCTCATGTGGATCTTGCAGGAAGGCATCCATGCTCTGAGATTCACTAACTAGCCAGTTGACTGTCATCTCCTTTTCACCAAAGCAGTTGTAATTCAGTAATATCATATATACATATATTGTGGAGTTCACACTCACTTCTCATTTCCTGAGCATGACAGAAACTAGGAAATCTAAACTCCAACAGTATAGGGGTCAGCAAACAAAGCTGTTAAGTGGACTAATGCCTCCAGGGCACTAAGCTCTACTACAGCAGAAAAAAACCTTGAGGTAAAAGTCCACAAACTGGTCAGGATCTATGAAAGGTACTAAGTACTCCCTGCTCCCACTGATTTCAAAAGGAAGTCTGCAGGCCTTTGTTACCCTTGCTATTGCATAATCAGCTCTGAACAACTTCCTTTTCACTATGACAACTGGTCTTTTCATTCTTTTTTTAAGCTTTTCAGGCTGTCGGATTTAATATATCTCTTGTTTAATGATGCCATCCTTTTGGAAAGATTTCATACTTCCAATTTATAAACCCCATAATTTATAGTAAAATTTAATATTGTCGATACTTGCTGAATTTTCTCCACTAAAGCAGATCCAGTTTGCTTTGCAAAGCAAACATGGCTTCAGCACACTTTCAGTGTCCTGCCCTGTTGGATTCTGTTGATCAACTCCTGGTGACAGAATAAAAGGCTGTTTCATTAACCATCCATCAGCAAATCTAATAACATGTGAAGAATTCAACAGCTCATTCATGGTTCAGTTAACATACGATCACTTTCTCCCCAGCGAGGTATCACAAGCAGAGATCAAAGAAGCTCCACAGAATGGTATCTGCTCTTGTATTCACACATTTATGAAGCTGGAAGCAGTCTAGAGAGAATGAGCAAGAGCAGCTAATGAATTAGCACTTCCAAAATTTATTCATTTTCCCAATTATTTCATAATAGGTTTTAGCAATCTCTAAGACATATTAACTGAAAAAATTGTGTGCACTTTCAGGTGTCCTAGAAAACAAATACATAACAATTGCACTATAATTCACTTTGGAACATAGTAATTTTGTACATCAGTTTCCATGTATTCGAAATATGGAAAGCAACTTCATTCTTCAGAGTTTGGTTATGTCATTCTGCAACTGATAAAACAACAAACATGCAAATAAAAAATGATCCAACTGAAATGGAATGTTAAAATTTCCTTCAATCTGACATACTGTTCCCAAAGCCTAGAGACAAAGGACTTCAGGAACAGACATAACAGATCAAACCAGAGACACTAAAAATCCGATCAAAGAGAAATCAATACAGAATAATACAGAAGAAGAAAAAATATAATCAAAATTTATTCAGGAAATTAGTGGTTTACTTATGCCTTCAAGTTTTATCAAGCTTATCTGAACTACTGCCGCTGTTATCTTAGCATGTCCTTCACCTGCATTAAGAGCAATGCTCTGGGCCTGTACAAAGAGTGTTCAGTGATGTACAGCTGCACAGGGAGTATCTAGAAACATTCACGTACATGTTATGTATATGGTCTATGAATATCAAATACTTGAACCTTCTAATACAAATGGCCGAAGGAATATTTCATTCATATTCAATGCTGTAATAGTGAGGGGAATACCATATACTGTATCAAGTACATATAAGCAGTGTAGTATTTATACATAGCATTTAACAATTATGTATAGATTTTTATAAATATACATAAACATTTCTGTATGTGTATGCACTTTATACAACACCACATAAGGAAGTTATACAAATTACATAGCTATAATGGGTAATTATGAACAAAACTATGCTCTGACATATCATTAGGCACTACTTTACTGCCCTCTAATATGTATTTACTACTACTGGTTTCCAGATTTTTTGACTTGGAACAGCTCCAAAACCTACCTTTTCTCTCTTCATCCCAAATTTAAAATTTTACACCCAAAATTCAAATACTGCCAGAGGCCCAGACATGAATTGTCACTGTCACTGTAGAAGCAGGTTAAAATTTCAGCACTGTGTGCCCTTGCACTGTTCCCAAGAAGCAGCTTTATCTCACTTGAAATTGAGATTTAAGGCTTTAAACGGGCACAGATCAGCTGCCCAGCCATCTGACTTACTGGACCTTAGCATCATGACTTTCAAAACACGTTCTTGATCATTTTATACATCTTGTCTCCATGACTGGAATCACAGTGCGCAAAGGTGTCTGGCCTTATGGGTTAAAGGGATAAAGCTCCTAATAAAAGTTTTATACACTGTTAATCTTTTTAACGACTTTTTGCATTATAGAATGCATATAGCATTAAGTATTCCACAAAATAATATCTTGAATAATAGTTTTCAAAGGACTCCTGGAAAGGCCTGCAGAGCTCAGCAACAGCTTTGCCAATTATTATAATGGCTCACCCCAAACTTAAGCTAACAAATCTTTGTCACATTGTGTGACCACTCTTAAGAGTGGTCACTTAAGAGACAGTTGTACTAGAGGTACTAGACAAAAGTATTTGAAAAATTTCTGTGAGCTATGGCTTAAGCAACAGCAATTACAATCTGGACTCAGGTCACCTATAAAAGGAAAACCATAACAAAAATTGTATGACAGCAATAATAAAAATGGGCTCAGTGTGCAGAATCTACTTTAAAATGTCTCCACAGTTAATTTCCCTTCCTCTTAAAGAGCCTAATTAAAAAAAAAAAAAGCAGTGTTTGATAAGAAGTCTCATTTCTAGACATAATTGCATAGAGATAATGTCTGCAAACAGTGTGCTCTGCAGAGCTTTTGGAAGCTACAGGCATCGACTGTAAAAGATGAGTTTGGAGAAATTCAGGATACACTTAAAATGCTCAAAGCCTTTTGATACCATATCAGTGAAAACCATCAGACTCCAGCTTAGATGAACACACCTAGTGATTGTCAAAGCAAACAGTCCTTATGTGCTGCAAAACCAGGATTTCCCCTCAGCTAATCTGGCTTAACTGAGGCTTTCAGACAAAACCAGGAAAAATAAAACAACACTATTAAAAAAAGACCAAAACCAAACACATACACACACACAAAAAGCCCCAAAACCAAACCCAAAACCAAAGGACACAATGGAAAAAAACAGGACCATATCAGAAAGGCAAGAAAAAAGGAAACCAGAAGGAAGGGAGGAGAGGGTGATTTAAGCAAAATAAAGCTCCCAATGACATACCCCTAGAAATTTTCGCAGTACTTCCTCTAAAACACAGCTTTCTTGGAAGTATGAAAACTTGAAGGGATCAGATGCCAAATCACCTCTCCTAAACTGAGACTTTTTGATGCTTGGTCCTACTTCTTGAATTGAACAAAGGCCACTTTGGCAGACTGGGATTCAATTATACTTAAGCTAGGCAGATTCCCCCACTTAACGAATGTGCTGCCCGGTACTGGACAGCCGTCTTATCTCTTTGTATTTGTTACTACAGTTCTAAGGCTAAAATTCATCAAAATACCCCCCCCTCCTTTTTTTTATCTGCTTTCCATCACAACACTCAATCGTCTTTTGTGCACCACTGACCTCTTTACTTCCCACAGCCTTTCTGCAAACTCTGAGACAGGCATTTATCTTTTTCTGAGTATCAAAATGGTGGCAAGCATAAATACTCACGAAGGAAGTTTCTGAGAATAGCTAGTACCAAAAATTTGTAAGCAAATCTACAATACACTTATTTCCCTCTGCTCTCAAGGCTGGTTGGGCTTATGAATACTGTGTTTCCACCTACAGCCATTACCCATCAGCACAGATCTGCCTTCTAGGAAATAATAGCTACTATGCAGCAGTCTGGCCGGCAAGGCTGTGCCATGGCCGTGCCATGGCCTAGCAACTGACTTTGACTCTGTAATGCCTTTCTGTGCTAACATTCTGAAAATTCTAATGCTTCTGTTTTCTGATTCTCGTAAATACCCCAATATTTTTTCCTGCTCTTCAAACACATGTTCTTCTTGCTGTATATATTTCATTTGTCCTCATCCTAAGGAATGCTGAGATCCAGAACTTGTGACATAGCAAGTTGGCACCAGACATGTGATTTCACTGCAGGATCACATAGAAGAAAAAGTAAGGCTATAGAAAGAAAATGAACTCCCACTTCCAGCACAGCTATCCTAAAATACAACCCCCAAAATGTCTTGTTTTTTGCAAGACTAATTTTTTAAAATCAAAATTTACACCTGTCATGATAGTGTCAATGTATGTGGAACAGTTCCAAGGGATATGCACATAAGTAATAGAAGCTTCCTCCTGGTCCCTTAGAAATATAATTGAAGAAAACAGTGCTCCGAATCACAATCTTATAAGCAAGTACATGAATGGTTTTGAATTCTTTGTTCTATATTTCCTGTTTAGGTTTAGTGCACCTCTTCCAGGGTAAGAAATGACTTGAATTTTACTAAGCTGAACAGGAAAATATTTTCATACCCCAAGGACATTTTCTAGCCCAAACTAGACAAAAAGCCAAAACTTCAACAGCATCAAAACTGCAAATCAAAGGTTCAAACATTTCAACATAAATAAGCCTAAATATGGCATTGATCAATTCTGATTTCAACATTATTTCTTTAAAAGTAATGCCAGGTAGCTCTAATCAAACAGAAGTGTGGCTGTAGTGAATGAAACCCAAACTTCATCTAGTTCAATTACCCGAGTAGTGGCCAAAAACAGATGCATATTCAGAAGAGGACACTGACATAGCACTTCCCCCATGTACTCTCCCAGCAATCAACCATTTTCAGTTTATGGATCTCCTGTGTAAGTGGTGGTGTCTATGTGTATAGTAATCCTCACTGGATTTCTCTTACACAGGTATTTCCAGTTTCCAACTGACCTCAAACAAATGCTTAATACCTACATCACACCTAGCAAGGAATTTCACAGATTAACTACATGTCTTGAGGAGAACCCTTTCATCACCTTTGGCTGACAAAATATTTTATCAAAATAATCCTTACATTTTGTACTGGGAAAGACACACAAGTAACTCCCCTCTATTTTCTCCATGACATTGATGATTTTATAGACCTCTGTACCATACCCTTCTTAGCTGTCTCTTGGCTGAAAAGTCCTAATCTACTTAGCTTCACATTTGTCAATATTCATTTGCCCCTTCTACTGATAATATCCCACAAACAAATACATTTGGTACAGGCAGTTTGTGATTATTTCTTCTTTTTGTTTTAAATATCAAGAACAAGGAAATTCAAGCTCCAAATCAGGCATCTGAATATCTTGGCAGAAACCCTTGCCAAAAGAAATTGAGTCATGCATATATATGAAAGGAAGCATTTTCATGAAGGGTGAAAGTATTTTTCCCAACATATAGCTGCTTTTAACTTACTTGAAACTATCAAAGTTTTGTTAGGTAACAGATGGGAGATGATTACTTGTAACACTAATTTACAGTAACAATTTGAGATCTAGATTATGCGCTAGTCCAAAGCATTCCCAGAAAGCCATACTGTAATGATTCCCCAGTAGTTTTTTTCATGAAATTCAGATTAGACTGGTGTTCTTATTCCAATATAGCAATTACGCATTGCACAAGTAGCACTTAAATGTTCATATTTTTAAGTATTTTACATGAGAAAACTAGGAGGACAGCATATTTGTTACTCTGTAAATAATGCAAGCTGTCCAATAGCTGTGTGGTTGGTGCCTCCTTCTGCACCCTTTGAGAGAGAGATTTGGGTGTTTTGTTCTGCACAGGGCATCAGCAAAGAGCCCAGCAGCTGAGCTCTAAACAAAGAGGCACTGCTGGTTTCTTTGTGCACTGGTTGTCCTGTTCTTTTGCAAGTCTCACAAGCTTGCTGTTTATTGTACTGGAGATTAATTAATGGAGAACTAGTATTTTTAAATTATGTTATAATGAAGGATAGAAAAGAGGAAAAAATTGTTTACCTAACTTAATCAGACAAGAAAAGATATCAAGCTTTTGAGATCAGTGTTCTTCCATGAAGTTTTCATCTGATATAAAAAGACAAAAGGAACAGTTAACAGTTTGGAGGGTGGGTGTTATTGCTTTGCCTTCTGTTCTAACCATCACTTCAATACTTGATCCTAAATAAAGGACATGTGAAAAGCTTTGTAGTTTCACATAGTAAAGAAGGATTTTACAGGGAAAAGATTAAAAGAGTAAGGCACAGGAATTAAAAAAAAAAAAAAAAGCAATTCTTTGGAGAATTTTGAGACAATCCAGTGTTCAAAACCAATGACAAATGCTAATTTAGTTAGAGGAGGAATAAAAACACATTCTCTGCAGTTAAGTAATACACGTAAATAATAAACAGATAATTTACAGGAAACCACAGGTGACTTAAGAGTTATATCTCTGAATAATTGAGATACAGGACAGCAAACAGAAACCAAAACACGGTATTTAATCACTTCCATCATATGTTCCAAGTTTTTTTAGCAAGACTTCTGTTTTGATATGCTAGTTTTATTCTCCAGACACACAAATACTCCTAGTTAAAGCACTGCAAGTAACTGAAACTGTCTGTACCTGTGTCTACCACCTGCCCTAAGAGGCAATTTCAAGTAAATATCAGTACAAGATTCATAAGCAGAGAATTTAAAAATCAGCTGAGGGTACTTTTTCAATTATTTTAATATAAGCAACTTCTGAGAGTACGTTGCACTCCTTTATGTCTTAGACCACCAAGCAAACAAGTTGTACTAAACAGTGATCTGTACTAAATACTCTGAATAGTTTTTACAGTGCTTATGTATGTCATGAATTCAATGCTGGGTATTTTTTGAAATTACTTTTCCTTTGGAAAGCATTCTAATTTTAAAAAAGAGAAGGAGAAATATCATCTAGGTCTAAGCTCCTTACTAACATGGTAATGATTTCCTAAAAATCATGGTTCTGCTGTTACTGAACAAGACATTATATTCTCTTCTTTCTCCAATTGCCTGCACCCATAAATTAATTTTGACTAGAACTAACCAGAAAATGATAGGGATGTGGATCTCTGCTGACAGTTCATAGAATGGTTTGGTTTGGAAGGGACCTGAAAGATCATCCTGACATGGCAGAGACACCTTCCAGTAGACCAGGGCGCTCAAAGCCTCCTCCAACCAGGCCTTGAACACAGGGATGCCAGGGATGGGGCAGCCACAGCTTCTCTGGGCAACTTGTGCCAGGGCCTCAACACCCTCACAGGGAAGAATTTCTTCCTAATATTAGATAAATATTTTGATAAATCCACCCTCTTTCAGTTTACTCTTGTCAAAAGTCCCTCTTCAGATTTCTTGTAAGCACTCTTTAAGTACTGCAAAGCTGCTCTGAGGTCTCCCATGAGCCTTCTCCAGGTTGAACAAGCCCAGCTCTCTCAGCCTGTCTCCATAGCAGAGCTGCTCCAGCCCTCAGAGCATCTCTCTTCTGGACATGCTCAAGCAGGTCCACATCCCTCTTGTGTTGGGGGCCTCAGAGCTGAATGCAGTACTGCAGGTGGAGTCTCACGCGAGCAGAGTAGAGAGGGAGAATCACTTCCCTTGACCTGCTGGCCACACTGACGCAGCCCAGAGTACAGTTCTAACACTGCAGTTGCTAATCACACCTGCAAGCAAACTTACAGGATCCTCACCCCTTCCACAAATAGCCCAGGTAAATAAAGAACACAGACCTGAGAGGTCCAGGGACAGCACAGCAGAACAACCTTCTCTTGGTTAAACTGTGGGATGAGTCTTTATTTTTATTGATTATCTCAGACAACTGTGTCTTCCACAGTGATACAAAGCATGAGAACAGTGGCTGATCATAATGGGTTCATAATGGGTTCAGGAAGTATCAGATATATTTAGAAACCAAAAAATGCCAACCTCTAGTAGCATTATCTGGATGATCTGAAAGCCATTAAACACAGGGAATGAATGGCATGGGTTTAGGTGCTCTCCTCTTCACGGATTTTTCAACAAAGGTTTTAAAGTGTGTTAACAAAAGGTTAATAATGGGTAGTTAACAGTCTCTCCTCAAGGGAAAGGATCTCTCCCCTGAGTCAGCAGACCTTAGTTTTGACTTCCTTATCTTGCCTGGGATTCTGGAGCAAAGACCAAGAAATTCACCCCCCTCAACCCCCCACTGATTTAGAGTACTCACTTATGAACTACAGGAGATGAAGCTTTCAGCTGTCAGTCAATGGCATACAAAAGCCCTCAACTGGCATAAACAATAAAAATCAGCTTATATGTAAGTATCTTAAATAACAAATCTCAACAAAATAGAGAATGGACCACACCCTGCTTCAAGGTAGCGCTGTAAATCAGTAACATAAAAGCAAACAAATGCCAGACTAATGTTTGCAGTCCATTCCCATCACCGTTTTTATTGGATACATTTTTAAATAGCAGAATTCTGATCCTGATTTTGTGCCTGCTATCATACAAAAATTATTGCCTGCAGCAGCTTATAAAATGCTCAGGTAAACATCAAGCAACTAAAACATACAATTTATCTACATTTTACAAGTTAGTGCTTAAATTTTGTAGGATTTTTAGATTTGGGAGTCCGTTACAATGTGCATTCTTACAGTCTACTTTGCGTCATTTTGTGTCAATTGCACCAAATGGCTTTCCCTAGTAAGCACACAGTCTGGAAGTTACGACAGGTGCTACAAGACAAAGAGGGGTTACTGAAGAGGATTTTCCATATCCAACATGAACACCAACAACTATGCTTCAAGGAAGAATAGCTCTAAGGGAAGCATTGGTCAGACAAAGGCTCCTGAACACTCCCATGTCATTTGGTCTTTTTTTAAAACTGATTAACACCATCCACCCCCCGTCCCGAACCCCCTAGAATTCAATTCCCCTTATGGAATTGAGCGGATCTGTGATGCACTTCACTTCCCATGGCCCAAACCAAAACCATTAACATGTCAGTGCCTTTGCTCAATTTCACAACAGAATTCTCTACTTCTGGAGACCACAAAAGTTGTTATTTCTTCCTTAAATGTGACCAGTTGAATACTGGTCACACTAAAATAACAACACAATACATAAGCACTCTTCTGAAAACATTTACATGAATGAAAAGCAGTAAAAAACATCCAAAATATACTGGAGATTTATTAAAGCTCAGACAAATGCACTCATAAATTGATGCTGCAGTAACAGTGAAAATGCAATCAGAAAAAATGTGCTGTGTGTAGATAGAGGGGTGTGATTCACATGCTCGTGTGTACAATTTTTTAAGTAACCTTAACATACCAGCAACCTAAAGTTCAGCTTCCATTCATGTTTACTTACTTAATTTTTCAATTGCCTATGGATTAGGTGAGTGTCATTGAAACCTCCTTTTTAACCCTTTTCAGTGATACCTTATTGAGAAACTCCTCCTGTAGAGTTCCATAACAGGAAGAAGGATGCTGAGCATTAGTTTTCTTCACCAGAAAAGCTACTTTCCTTAACTGGGAATGCCAATTCTAATCAAAGCTTTTATGCTTTGCCATAAGCTGAATTTAATATGTATGACTTGTAATACTTTAAATGTATGAAAATTTTGCTCTTCATGTTATATAGTCCTATCATACTTTGTCCTCATTCCTGACACCTTTAGGCAAATTCTGTGGTGTGAAGCAGATATTTTGTAATTGTATTATTATGTCCAGACATGCTATTGAAAGAAATACATTTGGATTCTGGATCACTCCTCTCCCCCCTACATTATGATATTTCCTGGTTTCAAACCCTGGCCAGTGTCCTTTTCCTGACTACATCACACAGCTTGGTGTCATCAGCAAGTTTGCTGGAGGTGCACTCAATCCCACTGGCCATGTCACTGACAAAGATGTTGAATAGCACTGGTCTCAACACTAATCCCTGAAGACCACCACTTGTCACTGGTCTGCACTTGGACATCGATCCATTGACCACAACTCTGAGGGTGACCATCCAGCCAAGTGGTCCATCCATCATATCCATGCCTCTCCAGTTTAGAGACAAGGATCTCATACGGGACACTGTCAAACACTTTGCACAAATTCATGTAGATGACAGTCAGTCACTCTTTCCTTAACCAAATTAAGTCAGCAACTCACCTGGGTAAGAGCTACTTTTCCAAAGACAAATTTTCTAAGTTTCAGGAAGATCATGGCCCTCTTAGCTAGTTAGCACAGGAAAATTTTTAGTAGTTCTATGTTATTGCTTTTGTAAACTGACCCATGAAACTTTGCAGTTCCCTTCAATCATGTCACTGAGTCACTGGTACGGCATTTTTAGCAAAAGTCTGTTGTAGAAGCCAAACTCTTCAGACTATTTTCTTCTCTAAGTCATCACATGGATTAACAGATTGAAGCAGTTTTGTCTAGTAACACAACAGATTCTGTTGGGACTTTTAATTTTTGACAGCCTTGAAGAAGTTCAAACTGTATTTTTAATCTCAGACTTACTAGCAAGCCAAAAGCCCACCCATTAAAGCACCACAGCACTTTCACAGTCAATGTATAAAGAAAAAAGCTATTTATTGGACTTGCTTTCTGTAGCATGTACAAACACCACAGAAAGTGACAAAGTGCCTTTGCTTTGCAGAAACAGAGTGAAAGGAAAATTAAAACAAGGCATAAAACAAAGAAAGGATGTGTACAACAACAGGCACAAGTTTGTTCTTCTTTGTGCTAAAAATAGAGCACAATACTTATCTTTGTTTAAGAAGTACTCCCCAAAGCCTGAAAATAACAGAGGTAGAGAATATCACCATAATTAGAACTCTTTCTAATTTTCAGTTCTTTATCTAGATTCACTTTCTCCTAATATTACTTTCTTCAGAAACCGAGTCCACTCTCAGCAAAAAAAATCAAACAGAAACGCTGTTAAGGAGACATTGTAACAGAGAAATGATCAGACTTAGTCTTAGCCAGTTACCACAGTTAAAAGCGCCATTATGAAAAATGTGAGACATCAAAGCAAAGAATTTTGACAACTAAACCTTCACGAACTGTCTTTGAAGCTTATGAAACTCCAGCTCTCATAAAAGGCTGAACAACTTTATACAATGTTTCCTATCCAGGAAACATAACATTGCCTGCAGTTACTTGGAATGTACAGTAATTAGGGACAAAGAGAAAACAGTGCACATCCAGTGCAGTTCAGCTTCGGAGTTTTCTTGCCAGAATTGCCATTCACTTAACTAAATTAAATGTGCTGTTTGTATCATGTCATATCATTATACTAAAATAAAACCCTGAATAAAATTTCCAACAAGACTGACATGTGGCAAAAATAGTCTGATCTAAATCCAGCATGCTTTCACATTAGGATTCCTTGTACTGTGCATTATAACATGTTACTACTGCAAATATATGAGTATGGAAGTTTCCCACCACCAAAATTGCTTGCAGGATAAAGGCTCATCTATAAATGCATCAGAAGTACCTTGTAAATGATCAAAATCCTATCAAGACAACATCAGAGAACCTTAGGATACATTTCCAGATAGAATATAGAAATTAATATGCTATGATTTTAGATGTTTTCTGAAAGCATCTCCAGACATGAGTTGTGACGTACAAAAGAAATTAAATGTGCTGACTTAGAAGACACAATACAGTATTTCTAATATTAATGGCATATAAGGCACTTTTGTGCAAGAAAAATACAAGAACTAAAACTTAACTAACATGAGTTCTGCCCAACGCAGATAATTTAACTTCTTTCTCAGTGAATAAAATACTATACACACTGCTCTGTATGTTGTTAATAATAACTTACTAGCACTAAACATCCTCTCTTCCTACCCACATCTTCCTTGGTGCATCTTGGGATTACGTTTTCTTTTCTCACACCCAAATTACAGGAGTGACTCACTCAGTTTTGTTATGGATCACTACAGTCAAGTGTTTCTCCTCTTATGTCACTCCCAATTTATAAGCCACATTTTTAAAGAAATTGCTACCAACTGCATGACTTTGCACTTCATAGTACAAGATTTCTACCTGTTTCTGTTGCCATATTTTCGAGGTGATCTAGCTCTTAGCGTTTAACATTTTGCTCTCTGCAGTATTAGCAAATGCCTCCCAAATTTTCACAGTCTTGTATCTTTCCTGTTTCTTTAATGAAAATAGGAAAACAAGATTAGCCAAAAAACAGTCCCTGAGGAACTCTATTAGTAAACTCTTTCTACTCAAAGTTCCTTTTCCAACACAAACAACTGTAACCTCTCATTCGTCTAGTCCATTAAAATTTAACTTTTTTTCTACTAACGTCCATTTTTTTCTAGTTTAGGAATAATTCATTACATAATTCTCAGATAACTAAAAGAGTCTGAAGTCTTATTAGAATGAAACACTAGGCCTGCATGTCACAATGTGTTTTTGTAACTTCTGCTTTATTTTACTTCTTTTTCCTTTACTCAAGCAATTTCTCTATGTTTTTCTTTCTAAGCTCATAATGATGAGAACACAGTTCTCTTTGCCCCCACTTTCTTAAATACAGCCAGCATCCCAGGTAGTTAACAGACATTTCCAAAAATGCTATCCTATATGCACCAAGCTATTTCATCTAAAACCAAAACTACCAAAAACACTGCAACTGGAACAAGACCATTTCATCTTGCCTTTCTAGAGAAAAAGAGTCATGTATTATGTGTTATGTCATTTCAAGCAGTAACCTAAGTTTCCAAGCAGAGTTATAACCCTGAATAAAATGGTTATTTTAGTGTAATGAAGCTTGCTCAACAATTACTATCAAATGCACATTAGTAAGATATGCCCTGCAGAGTTAATAGCCTATGAATGTGCTTGCCTGCGCAAGCACTAACATTGTAAAGTCAAAACACCTGTAGTGGGTTCTTAAAATACTTCTGCATTCTATAAGGGCACATAGTAATGAGATCAAGATTTCCTGTGTAATTGTTATTGCTCAAATAGATGGACTCGGAGGCACATTAAACCACCTCAAATTTTGAAAAAAAACACTTTTTTGACCCAAAATGTACAGCTGAGGCCCACCTGGAATAGGCAGCAATTATACACAGCTAAAGTTTCAATCTTACTAGTTTACTCTGTCTTATAAACTGTGTTTCACTAGTAACTTCTTTCATTCTTACAAATCTCATTTCAGAGGCACTGGAATCGCAGAGTCAGCACACTAGAACAAAGAAAGATCACCAAAACTTTGCAACCAAATTCCGACTCTATACAGATGCAACTAAAGAAGACTGTCGGATTTTTTATAATCAGTTGGAGACTCTTGATAAATGCAGTTTCAATGCTTCTCTTCCTCTGGTGATAATAGTCCATGGATGGTCGGTATGAACTCACTTTTATGTTTAATTCAAACCACACATTATTTGATATATTTTCCTTCTCATTATGCTAATGCCAAAAGTAACTTCAGAAGAAAGGTTGTGATCAGAAAGATGGTGGATTCCCCTGGTAGCAAACATAGCCAGAAACAACACAAAGAGGATATTCTCCACCAGGATTCTGAAGGAAATCTACAGGCAATTTTTCATACGGGAGTCCCATGCCAAGAATTAGATTCAGCCCTGATTTAAAACACAGAGTTCGAACAAGCTGAATTAATCTGCTATGCCTCTAGAGGACTAAATACCAGATTAATTTCTCTGATATGTTCACTGCCATATATTTACACACTTAGTGAAAAGTGCACGCAATCTCCCCACATCTTTCTCACAGATATAACTTTAAAGAGAGCTTCTCACTAAGCCCCTTCAGCTGAGAATGAAGCCTTCATTGTCAATGAATTATCACTGAACTGCTTTCAGTTAAACTGTAAAAATGAAAAAAATCCCCTATGAAAACCTTTCTTAAAAGCCTAGCATTAGCACTGCTGTACTAATGGGACCTTTGACCAGCTGCTTCTCAGCTGCTGAAACAAAAGGCAGGATAAGAAATAACATCGTTTAAACAGATCCTTGACTCTTGTAGAACCCATGCCATCACAACAAGGTGGCAAAATGGATCTTTTTTGCATGTCTGCAAATACACAGAGAAACTTAGAAAAACACCCTTGATGCATGGAACTTCCCTGACAAAAAAACAGCAGAGCTGACTCTGGATGAAACATTGCCCTAAATTACTTTGGCCAAGTCTCCCAGAACAGAATTTGTTCAAAATCTATACCCTCCTCAAAGACAAACCATGGAGCTGACTGCAGCTGCTGCCATTCACATCAACTTAGTCTGCAGACATGTCGGGCTCTTAGAGGAACATGTATGGAAACCCAGAAGTGAGACTCTCAAATTCTGTTAAAACATTAGAAGAGATAAGGATGTTCTAGCAGTTGAGGAAACTGATGCAAGAGCAATCATCAGGGACTGTAGATCATAGCACAAGGGGTAATGTGTTTAAACTTAAACACAGGAAGTTCAGGTTAGACACAAAGGAAGAAGTTCTTCACTGTGAGGGTGGTGAGGCACTGAAACATGTTGTCCAAAGGAGAGATAAATGCTCCATCCCTGGCAGTGTTCAAGGCCAGGACAGACAGAGCTTTGGGCAACAAAGCTGACTGTGAGGTGTCCCTGCCCATGGCAGGGGATTGGAACTGGATGATCTTAAGGTCCTTTCCAACCCTCATCATTCTATGATTCTATGAATTCTGAGTAATTCTGGTCCACCAAATCTCACAATGGAATGGCTGCAGAAGTAAATGCCTGCTGGTCTGCAATCCTCCAGGTTCCCTCCCTCTCCAACCCTTTTAGTTTAAATATACAGGGGACAGCTGCTCTTGAATGAAATCAGAAATATTCTGGGCATTTCTGTCTCTTTTTAATCAGTAAATCAGTGATACCAATGATCTGAGGATGAGTGTAAATATTTTGGGACATCATTTCACTCACAACAGCTCATATTACAAGACAAATTATTATACACTTATATTCTTTGGTTGGTTTTTTTTTGTGTTTTTTTTGTCCATCAAAATCCAAAGAGGCTCAGCACTAAAGCATGCTGTAGCCCCCCAAAATCTAGTTATCAGCACTATACCCTCCTTCTTTATATTATGGTTTTTGTTTTCTTGAGCTTTTAACAAGAACTACTTGGCAGAGACTGCTTTACAGTAAGAATAGGTGCTTTCTGTTCGGTTCTTTTTTTAATAAAACAGGTGGATGGAATATTAGAAGGTTGGATTTGGAAAATGGCAGCAGCCCTGAAGTCTCAGCAAAAACAAATTAATGTGATCGTTGCAGACTGGCTTGTATCTGCTCACCAGCACTATCCCATTGCTGTACAGAATACACGCTACATAGGGCAGGAGATCGCAGACTTTCTGGAATGGCTGGAGGTAAGAGCCACCCACGTTTCTCCGGAAAAGACCTCTTTATCTGTTCTTAGGCTTCTGCCACCATTCTGAAATACTATGCTGATTAATGATGTTCTTTTCAATACCTTATATTAATTTAATATATTGAAAATTTTTCTTCCATAAACTTTCATTTGTCTTCATAAAACTTCCATTATGCAAGAGAAACAAAAGCAAGTGCTCTTACTTATTAAAATATTTTTTATGTATCTTTAGAGATGAGAGAGCTTCATGCTATTTCAGCTTTTCAGTTAGCATGTGTCCAGACAGCTGAGAGTCCCACACTTTGAAGGCATACACACAAAATCATTCAGAAGTGGTTAGTTCAGTAAAACAGGGTATGTTATCTGTGCTTTTATCTTCTGCTTTTAATGCAGAATTCAAGAATGCCATTTTGTCTGATTTTTGCCTCAGCTCCTCAAAGATTATTCTAAAATAATGGCTTAGAGATCCCGAATATAAACAGAGATCTTTCAAGAAGACAGACATGTCATACAAAGAAGATGACAGGGAGGTAGCAGCAAGTACACAGCCATGTTAACATAGCGACTACTTATCAAAACTACTATTACATAGGGAGCAGTGGCCACGGCTAGATTGAAAAGGCTGCAGACAAGTCTGCAAGGGATCACTGGTCTCCAGCACTATTCAAGAAAATGCAGAAAGCAAACACTAGACTAAGAATCACTCATACAAACCAGGCAACTCTTATTTCCTTTATCTCCACTACAAATTTAAGTTACCTAATTTGAAATTAAATTATACTTCTGGACCTCACAATGATTTTTTTAATACATTAATTTGAATATGGTGAGGCCTAAAATGAAAGGGAAATACACTGCAAGGCTAAAAGATTTATAGCAAATACTGTTGAATGGCTAAGCTGCTTTCAAAAGGAATGGCAGGACTAGAAGAAGCTGTCAGGTACCATGCCCAGTTAGGGACAACAGGTACAGAAGAGAAGGCAGAAGAGACAGAGTCACTATTTTTTTGTTGTGACATTAAAACAAACCTTAGCTCTTGGTCAAATGTAGTTTAAGTTGAGCCTAAAGTCACATTTTGAAGCTGTTTAATTATTGAATGAATGAAATGGTGGACCTTGTTCAGTTCCCAAGAGGACACACCACGTTGTCAACGATTAAAGACAGTCTGTGATTTCTCCAGTGTCAGCAAACAAATCGAGGCCTGAATAAACAATTCCTTGCTCCAGCACTGCAGGCAGCTTCTCTTGTACCACAGTATGTTCTAGGATTTAAATATACCACAAATTTTCACATCATTCAACTGAATGCATTCAAGCTGTACACCTTCCTTTTGTTGAAAAGCACCCCTCCTGAGTTTAACAGTGAAAAACACCTTCATTCTAACTGTCCTAACTAGATAGTTATGCTTCTGTTTGCTTACAGGCTGGCGAGAATTTGGAATATCCTCAATGGTTGTAACAAAAACTGTAGTGCTGTGCAACATTCTAATAAAGAATAAAATCAAAGTAAATCTCAGCACTCTTAATCCAAGAGTTAGTAGGGGAATTCTTTACAAGTCAGAAAAACTTTGAGCCTTACAGCTCACATGAAATGCTCAAGATCTAGATAGTATTGATTAGGTAGGAAGACAGGCTTGAGTCCGATTCTGCTTCAATAGTTTGGTTTCATACCTAATATCTAGTTTTGTACAAACCAATTCAAGAAATACCACTTCTGTATCACTTAGCATGTCTGATCAATGTTTTGCTACTTTGGCTTGTGCTAGTGTCTCAGGCAAAAAAAGCGAGGCACTTTCTATGAAGGATTGTTTTATGCTGAAGTTAAACGACAGATACCCATTTTATAGTCATAAGAAAGTCAAATGCTGCAGACAAAATGCAATGCACATTTGCACCACTTGCAACAAACAGCATCAAAAATCCTGCTATCTGCGTTGACGGTTTTCCAGAGCACAGCACGTAAGTAGCAGTGCCCAAATGTGTGGTGTTTTCCTGCTGTGTGAAAAGGAGGCAAGGAATAAACATTCAGACAGGGGAAAGATTCAGTGCATGACCCACACACCTCATTTGACTTCAATCATGAACATACACATTTCCTTTGTTGCAATTCATGGTATTCCTAGCTTGAAGTAAGTATTTCACTATTTACATTTCATATTTTTTGCATCTAAATCAAGCTGCCACTGTCTTCCAGGAATCCATTCAATTTTCCAGAAGCAACGCTCATCTAATTGGGTACAGCCTAGGAGCTCATGTTTCAGGATTTGCTGGAAGTTTTATCAGTGGTACAAACAAGATTGGAAGAATTACAGGTAAAGAGACATAATTTTAAGAAATATAACAGTCAGTGGATTTAAGTTACACAGATATTTGACATACCAATATCACATCAATATTTAGCTGTTGAACAGCAATATTTACCACAGTTTAGAAGATTCATCCCATTGTTTTAGAAATTAAGATTTAGGAAATCTAATTAAACACTTTTCAAAATGAAGTATCACCATATGTTGTATCCCTAATAGATGCTTAAATTAAACAAAGTTAGCACTTGATTGTTTTCACACGGGCAAATACACATGACTAGTCTGAAATTCCAATTCTGATCTTAGATTCATTGCCACATATCACAGTTCCTTATACAATCAGCTCTTGTGACAGTGCCTGCATGCCAAGAAGCTGATTTTACACTATGTGGCATATTACACCTGTGTGTATGTGGAAGGACTTCAGGTCATCAGGGCTGCTTGTTCAAAGCATATTAGGTACACCAAACCTCAATAATAAGTAGAAAATATTTAACCACATTAAAACATATTTTGTACAACACCTATATGCATTCTTCAGTACAAATTACTCAGACGTGTAACAATAAGCTCAAATATGTCATAGTGTAAAAGCTATTAAAAATAAAAGTAATTGCATGCTTTGAGAGTGACATGCCTGCTTGCAGCCTGTGTTAATAGCCTTGTCCAGTTACATCTATGCAACTACGTTAGTCCATAATACCAACTGAAGAATTTTAAATTTAGAAGCTTGTTCTCAAAACTGAAGGCAGCTTTAAACTACGCAGGCAGTCCTTCTCCATAGATCAGTTCCCAACAAGAAAGAGCACCATGCAAGAATATCTTGAACACCAAAAGTCAGCAAGACTCCCTAAGTGGTATATTATTTTTCTAAATATTGCAATAATTTGCCTTGAAGGATTTTAAGTTGAACAATTATTAGAAAATATGTCTAGCAGACATACAGTCTCTCCCTGAAGCAATAAGTGAAGCTTTATAAAGTTTCAGGTCCTGAATGTGGGCTAAAAGTCATCCTTGTTGTGGGACTGGTATCTTCAAAAGGGCCTCTGAAATACACGACCTCTAGAGTATGAAAACAAAATTAAATAAACATCCCTCAGGTAATAAAGCAGGAGCAGCATGGTTTGTCTATAACAAACAAATCGATCTCTGGGACTGTGTCCTTGTGCATGTAGCAGTTACTGGTTATTACAGCCCCTGTGGTTTACCTTTGGGTGTGATCTTGTACCCTCTGCAGGACAAGTATTCCTGGCTTTGTTTCTATGGTGAAAGACCTTGTAAAGTACCAGTGCTGTCTGGTTTTAAATATTTATCACAGGCTTTTCTCATAGCAGTAAAAGAAAAGCCTATCTACACTACATCACAACTGGATTATTTGCATTTATTGCAGGCCTTGACCCTGCTGGCCCCTTGTTTGAAGGCATGTCACCAACAGATCGGTTATCTCCAGATGATGCAAACTTCGTAGATGCAATTCATACATTCACTAAACAGCACATGGGTCTCAGTGTTGGCATCAAGCAGCCTGTGGCTCATTTCGACTTTTACCCCAATGGAGGCACCTTTCAGCCCGGCTGTCACATCATGCATGTGTATAACCACATTGCAGAATACGGAATCACTGGTAAGAACCAATGGCACAAAATGGGAAGAAGCAGTGTGGCTGCACTGACGGTATCTTTGGGAAACTTTACAGATCTCTATGGTCTTAAACAGTACCTAGTGGGAGTACTACTGCCCATTATATGCAAGAAATTTCTTTTCTAGAATTTGGTTGTCTGATTTTTATATGTATTGAGTTCAAACTGTTCTGACTCCAGTAAGGAATTTGGCTGCCTAGCACTTCAGAAAATGAGGCCACAAGCATCCTGCTGTCAAGCACTTCTGAATAATTTCAAAGGTATTTGTTTTAGCAGTAGAGGAAATGAGAAAAATTATTCTAATTAAGCCAGATTAATCTAGTGTGCAATTAATTATTTCAAATCAAATAAAACACAGGGCTGCAATACTCACCTCCTTAGTTCGCCTTTTCCCAACTCCATGTCCTTCAGCTGCACAGATGAGGCTCTCTCTAGGACTTGACTGCCAGAGTTTGAGGCCGGGTTTTATGTACTGAAGCTTATTTCCAGTGTACCTGAAAATAAACATATAGAGAAACTGATACAACATACTGAAAAAGATAAGGTACTAATGCAACTACCAACACACTGTCTAAAAGTAGACTTTACTTGATAGCAAGTAATGCATGACAAATGTGAAACCAAGCATCAGCAAGAAAGCTTATCAGTGAAAACACGTAAAAACAGTCTATATGATATATCCAAATTACACAGAAGGAAACTTTTGTAATTTGACACACAAGAAAAAGTTACCTCTCATAAAATCAGATCTATGTATTTAATATTTTAATGTTTTTAATACATGTTTTGGTCATTTCCTCTCAGTAGTAGCTGAAATCAAAATTCAATATGAGAGTTTGTCACTCTGATAGGGACAAAAGATGACATTAGTGTGTAAGTATCCAACAGACAATACTGTTCAACCATTCAGAATGGGACTGCGGCCTCTGATGTGGCAGGATCTGAAAGACTGCATATAGCCTTTATTTCATATTGACTATATCAGCCAGGACAATGAAATCAAGGTTCATATTTAGTCTTAAACAGGCTAGAGAAGTTTAAGCAAATTATTCAATTTTATTATCATGTGGCTTCAGCCAAACTATTTTTGAATGATTCTAAAAGTAAAGTTGCTATAATCTATAATTTCTGAGGCAAAATCTTGATGTAAAGGGGTGGAGGTTGGGGAGAAGGAAAAAATAATGATGTAAAGGGTAGTAAACGGGCATGGTGGGAACAATAACATATTGCTTACAGCCGGGTACTGTACCCTTCTGCAGTTGAAATATGGGAACAAGGAAGAGGAAGGAGGGGCAAGGGCATGAAAAATTTTGTCATTTGCATTTTTTCAGGCATTGCTCAAACTGTGAAATGTGCTCATGAGAGGTCAGTTCATCTGTTCATTGACTCTCTGCTCCACAATGACAAGCAGAGCACAGCATACTGGTGCAACGACATCAACACCTTCAACAAAGGAATGTGTCTCAGCTGTAGAAAGAACCGGTGCAACACACTGGGCTACAACATCAGGGAGGAGCGGCTCCCGAAAAGTAGACGCCTCTTTCTGAAAACAAGAGCTCGTATGCCTTTCAAAGGTTTGTGGGAATACTTGTTACAGTGTCCGGATAGATCACAGAGTGTGAAAGTGAGCCTAAGCTTTGGGATCCTGTTTACTCATTTATTAAAGCTTATAAAAATCCATGGGAATAATCAATTTGCTGAGATAACTAAAGAGCCCTATAGGCCATGTAGATGCCCTCTCATCAAGATCCTGACAATGTTTCTGTGAGGAGAAGCATGCTGCAATACTTGCCACAGGCTGGCTACCTGCAGATTTGAGGCCTCGGGGATGCAGGGTCTTCCTGCAACTGGCCTGTGTGAATTTGTGATCAGATATGCAGGCATACAGCCAAGCTGAAAAAGCATCAGGATTGCTTTGGGAAGCCTCTAAAACAGCCTATTCCAAGTTTGCCCAAATTTTATCTGCAATTAGCCCACAAGGTGACATATAACTCATTGCTTCCTAAACAACAGACAGAAAACAGAACAACATGGACTTTTACAGGGCAGAACCATAGTACTAAACCTGTGACTTTAACTCCATTAAATTACTTTATCAACAGCACAAAATTACAATTTTCAAAGCTCAGAGAGACAATCAGGGTGGCTTCCTGCACATATTACCAGAAGGGAAGCACTGTGACAGGGAAACGAGGCCTGTCTGCCTGCCTCCATTACAAAATGGTGCGGGCCTGGCTGTAGGCTGATTGCACTTCAGCTGTCAAAGACAAAAGACAACTGCTGACGAGCATTCACCTCCTAGTGGAAAAGTTTGTGTGCATTTCAAAGCAAGAACAAGCAGGACTGTGCGGGATGAATGGCAGGGACACGCTTCTTCCAAAGGGCTTTCAGTGCCGGTACTTCTGGGGCATGGCGTTCCTCCTCACTACCTCCTTCCCCGGCTCTCGAGGAGGCACACGGCGAGCAGCGCAGTGCACAGCCCAAGCAAGGGCTCCGCTCAGGACCGGGCACCACCACAGGCGGAGGAGGCTTGTGAGGAGTTCCCGCCTCCTCACTCTGCGCCCAGGCACACACTGCACCACAGCCTTACCCTCCCCTCAGCACAGCAGCACCAGGGCCCGGCCTGCCTCCACGCTCCCCCAGCACAGAGCCACAGCCGTGAAGGCCACGTACCACTGCACTCACCGGCCTGTTGTGCCTAGCGCAGCCAGAAAGCGAGTGCCTCCCTCCTCTTGGAGCGGGTCAGCCCGCTCGTCCCTCACCCAAGACGCTGGGCTTAGGGAAGCATTTTGAATGTCAGCACTGCGCCCCGGCATGGACACTGAGGGGCTTTCCAGTTCTGAGGAAAAACGCTTAAAAATGTTGCTTGCATTACACATCTTGTTTTCTCAGAGTGCCTGGTGCTCAACTGCGATAGCACAGATTAAAAAACCACACGAATTCAGGTACTTTTAAAATAATTTTGAAGTCTTCCACTAATGCAGCTGTGAAGCACTCAAGTGATGACTCCAGAGGGGTCTCCTCAGCCCTCGATGATACTCAAAGCAGCTGAATCTGCTGGATCTCTTCTTACGCTTTTAAAAATGCTTCAGGAAGCGACTTTAAGTACTTTTTAAAATTCCATAGGCTGTGTCTAGTTCCTAGTGTGATTTTGCTGCAGTACAGACAGGTCATCGTCAGAATCAGGAAGGTGAATTGCTCTGAGGGCACCATGCCTGGGCACAGAAACACGATCCCTATGTTGCGTTCTTTGGACATGGAGATAGTTTCAGCTTGTGGTAAAATAGCTGTGTCTTGTTGGCTTTGATTTCAATTTAAACATGTTGCATTTTGATGCTTGGATCTGTTTTGCTTCAAAAAACCATCCTCGTCGCATGCACAGATATTGGTGCTCCAGACAATAGTCTCCTTTCACAAAGGTTCCCAAACAAGGCGGCAACTGTGGGAGGGTGCAGACAAAGTCATCTTTGTAATGCTCTTAAAAAAAAAAAAGAGTTTGAAGATCATGTGAAAAGTCCAAACAGAGGAAATTTCAGAAAAATCAGCATTGGCCTTCACAGTCCTCCACGCCTTCACAAAATCTGATGTGTCATTTTTCAAGTTAATGGCATTATATTCTGGAGTGTACTTTAATCCACTTCAAACAAAAACCATTTGTTACAAAGAAGTTAAAATTTATAATAAAGCTCTGATGGGACCCGGAGTCAGAGTTTTTATATGAATATGCTCTCATTTTTCCCATAAAGCAAGTATCATAACCACAGCAAAAGCCGGGGCTTTATCAGAACATACACTAGAATAATCAACTTTTACACTGAGGGAAAACTCAGGAAAGATAGTTTAGTAATAAAAGTGACCTATAAACAAGCCTCTGCTGGCCTTGTCTTCATCAGGTTTGCAGCATAGAATCAGCCATTTTGTTTTCTGGCACCTTTTCTGGAGAAAATACGTTGTTCGCTGACATAAATTAACTAGGAAACAACACAAAAAGTTACAGCTTTTCCAGCAAATGCCTTACATTGTGAACAGAGAGCTGCACACACACACGAAACAAACGGATCTGTGTACATAAGTAAAAAGATGGCTCTCTTATCAGTGTGGTGGATCCACTGTCAGATGTAGCGAAGCCTGAAGTAGGTGAGGAGAGGAAATGAGCAAAGAGCATCTTTCTACTCAAAAACTAGCATGCAATATTTTACGAGAACAGTTTCCCATGCATAATTTGGCCAGATTGCAAGGATAAATACAAAACCTTTAATTCTTTCAAATACTCTGTGATCTTTGTTAATAGAAGTTACTTAAGGTTTTCTCCCTTAACACCTAAATCTACCAGTTTTGTCAGAAGGTGGCTGTTAAGAGTCACCAGACAGAAAAGTTCTGAACATTCAGATCTAGCTAATAATATCTCTGCCCACATGGCCTCTAACTCCTAGGATTTGGTTGTTGGGGTTTGGTTTTTTTCATGATTTGCTGATGTCAAGCTGCTCACAATCAGTACATTGAAGATTTAATTCTTCATTCTGACAATATTCAGTTCAAAGACTTCCTTAAACACTGTTCTTCTAGAAACCCACCAAATCTCAAAGTATTAATGTTATCTTTCTTATAGTAATGTGCTTGAACAAAGTCATATTGTTAACATATGCATGTTAAGCACAATGTATTATTATGCAGTCAAAGAAAGTTTGCGAGTCATCTGTTTCACAGGACAATTTTCCAGCTGATCAGTGAAAAGGCCTGACTACATTGCGTAAATTCTTCAGTCTGTGTCATACATCTCTAGCTATGTCCAGTCATAAGAATTTGTCTGGTGATTAGATAGAGGGCTTGCCAGAAATTCTAACAACTAAACTTAAGAAAAGCTGAAATATTTCCCATGGAAGAATGTTTTATCTACAAAGGCAACTCAACCAGGTTACCTTTCTCCTTTTTTTTCTCCATCCTTTTAAACAGAGCAACAGATCTTCAAACTCTTAAGGGATTACACAGCACAGCAACAATCACAAAAAAAATGATTTAATTGCAACACATCTGTCTAAAAAATAAAATACAATATTAATTAAATTTTATTTTGCCTGAGAAATCTATTGCTTCTTTGACTATTAATTTTGCCACTTTGCAAATTCTTCTTTCCTACAGTCTATCATTATCAGTTCAAGATCCACTTCATCAATGAAATCCCAGGCAAGCAGTTAGAGCCAACTTTTACCATGTCTCTGACAGGCACTAAGGAGGATGCTAAAAACTTGCCCATCACACTGTGAGTATTGATATTACACATCACTGTACAAGTGAGAAAGAAGATGCCAGTTTATTACACTATCACATACATAAATTGCTATGTGTGAAATGGTTTAGTACAGGTAAGTGAAGATAAACTGGAAATTGTCTGCTCTTCACCCGTGTTCCCTAAAAATCGCAAACTTTCATAATGTTCATACTGGTTTTGCATGAAAAATCTCTATAAACCAAGCTTAGTAATCTTGGAAGTTTCCCTGAATGCTAAGTATCCTGTCTACTTAATGCTTGGTCCATCCCATGGCTAACAGAGGGAGATCTAATAAATTAAAACACAAATAAATAAGCAGCTGTAATTAAATAATTTTGGATATTTCTTATGATAGACACCATCTGTATTAACAAAAGCAAAGTCTGTTCTAGCAGACAGAAGACACAACGTAGATGCTATTATGGGACACCTTTTATTTTGCTGTCAGAAAGCCCCAACTACTTCACCAGCTGTTCAGGCTTCTCCCGCTGTTCAGGCTTCTCCCACTTCTGCTTCTTTTTCAGCGTGTTGCCATATTTCGCCACTTTATGCACCTGGAGAAAGAGTATCCTAGAGACAGTAATGGTCCCTTTTGGAGAAGGAGGAGAAAACATAGTTCCTTCTTTGGTTTTAAAGAGAAGAGCAAAGTAATTGTTTGGAGTTTTTTTTCACTTTAACAATAATAATTAAGACAGCATTATTCTGGTTTTGTTTTCTGTAGAGCTGAAAGTATAAATGGGAATAAAACCTACTCTTTTCTCATCACCCTGGACACTGATATTGGTGAGGTAATAATGATCAAGTTAAAATGGGAAGGAACTGCAGTTTGGGAAAATCTCTGGGACACAGTTCAAACCATAATGACATGGACAAAAGGCACCCGTCAACCAGGACTTATAGTGAAGACAATAAAAGTGAAAGCAGGGGAAACGCAGCAAAAGTAAGTGTACTGAAAGTGCAATTCTTTTCTGTAATAACACCACAGATATTTGGCACACAGGTTTTTTCATTCACATGCAAGCATCTGAGGCCTAGTACTCTCACCAATGGTGAATTTATCCATGTACAATAACTGACTTTGCCCCCTCCTATCAGCCTGCATGATTTTTAAGTGATTTAAATAATTACTTTCTTTTTAGGTCAGAAATTAATAGTAGGAAATGTTCAGGCTCACCATCTGAGTTTATGGCACGGTAGCCTTGGGTGGTAGTTTTGTTGATACATGGGAATAAAGGATAGAGAAGGAGTACATATCCAAGGAAGAATTTTAACAAGTTCCGCAATGCAATTTTTCCACACAGTTAATTGCAATAACTGATAAAAATTTGTGACTTATTTTCAGAATGTGATTATCTCACTCCATAAGGAACATATGAAATTTCAAAGAAACAAGATAGTATGTAAGATAAATATTGACTCCAACATTAATGTGATGAAAAATTCAAATTCCTACTTACAAAAAATATGCTAAGCATTAATTATTTTACTTTCAGTATGTAATTGAGAAACTCAGCATCTCCATTCTTGAAAGTATTCTCTAAAATATCAGATCTAGAACTACACAGTTATCTCATTATTCATTGAAGTTAAGAGTTCAAAATTCCCTTACTTTTACCTCATCCATTCAAGAGCCAGTCCAGTGTCTGATAGCTGATAAGGAATTACTACACTGTGGAGGCTGTGTAAGAGGTTCCTGAAATGATATATTGTGGAAGCAAAGCTTCAATTATAGACAGTTTGAAATTTCTGTGGTGGGTGAGCAGAATGTGAGCAGTCCTGGAAAACAAAAAGACTGTACATGCTTCTACATATCATACTTTCACTGGCATTTGATACCAAGTTTTTGCACTCTGGTTGTGCTCTTTTAAATAGTGTGAATTCAGTGATGTGAATTTTGGTAGCTGATCTCTGAAGTAGCACTAGAGATGAGTTTTCTGAAGAAAAAAACAGTATGAATGCAAACAAGTTCGTGTCTTGTTTGGGGTTTTTTTGGGGGGTAAGGTGTGAGGGTGTGTGGAGAGGGTGTGTGGTAGTGTTCGTTTTGACTTTTTCCCCTGCTGATTGCTTTGAAACTGGATCACCAAGTCTGAGTGGCTCTGTTCTCTACATACAGCAATGCTAATAACACTTCTGCTTATTCACACAAAGAAATTTCTACCAGAGGTCAGAATAACAAAAACTGTAATGATTTCCAGTGCTTTAGTCCTTGGAGAATTTTAACTGAGCAGTTTAATTAAGGTTACTGAGAAAAGCATGTCTTACCTTGTAACTGTGGCTCAGGCTTAGAAGGGGATTTTTTCCTTGCTACAGTCTCTTTCTTACCAGCACCAGTTATTACTACTGAAGACTTTCTGTGCAACAATACTTATTGGCAGAGATGCATCTCCTTGATACTGAAACAAAAGGCAAATCAAACAATTGTAAGAGACATTTTCATAAGACAATCTGTGTGTGGCTGAGGGGCAGAGAAGGGATCACATTTTATTGGGTTTTGGCCCCCCGAAATTGTATTTTGTAGGTATTTTCCTCTTCTAACGCAGCACTTGGCACATGCTGCTGCTATCAAAAACTGCTTCTAGAAGTGACGATCCCAAATCAGTACTGACCTAGCTGCTAGAGCAAATTATAGCATAGTATACACCACAAATCAGATTGCTCTTTAAATACACATTTGTGTACCTTGGGAATGAAGGCTGTGAAAAGATTATGTCAGGTATACTCATTTTTCTAACCAGATAGGTCCTGTCCCATACAGCTGTGTCAATAACCCTGCACAAGCCAATTACTGCTGATGTACTAAGTAAGAAATCCTAGGAAATAGGTATCTGAGAGATGGGTAGTTGTTATACTAACAAAAATGATGCTAGTATCTTCAGGTACCTAATGCTCCTTAGAAGTCTTTTTTGCTGCAAGCATGAATGGGAGTTTGTGTCAAGATTTTAATGGATACTGATAACTCTCTGGGGTTTGTTCTGTGCAGTCCGGGCTTGTCATGGTTATGGAAATGACGTGTTACTGTTGAAATACTGTATTAATGCTGGATGGGGAAATGAAAGATTATTATTCCCTAAAAGGAAGGGCAAAGGACATTCATGGAAAAGTATTTTCTTCAGAGAGAAGAGCCTGTAGATTTTGATGTTCTTGGAAAGACCAAACATAATGGATCAAAGAATCAGGAGTTTTAGAAATTCAATACTAAAAAACAGTAGTAAACACAAGATGTGTTTTGAGCTGTTTGGTCTTTTTCTCAAGCATTTGAGCAAACTGTTGACAATATTTTTATCTCCACATACCTTTACCTCACAATGTTTGCAGTATTTATATACATGATAAATTTTCCTTTGTTAGATTATCTAATGAGAAACACTTAGACACAACATAATGGCAGAAAAAGTAGTTAACAAAACACAATTATCAGCAATAAAATACCATATTCCAACATATTTGAGTTCCATATATGGAAAAAATTTCTGTAGCATATGGCGTTGCTGGTGGGTTTAGTGTCCTACGTAACAAATTTTTAATGACCTCAGCTAAATACCACTTTCCAACTAAGTATAGCAGGCCAAGTAGTGCAACCTTGGTAGTAAGAGTTGAAACAATGGCCATCAAGAATACAAAGACTAAAGTGAGGGTATGCTATGGAGAATAGCATGCTGTATATGACACCAGAAAGAGGCAGAGGCATAATACACTCAGTATACAAGAGATGCCTGCTCCTTTTATTCACCTACTATTTGGTAGCCAGATACATCTCTTTCCTCACAAGCCCACGAAAACAGATACCTTCCTGTAAAAGACAGGATAAAGTCAGATGCAGTGTATCTAGAGAGCACACTTTCATAAAGATAGTAGCCTTAAAAAGTAACTTTATGCTTACATGCTGTGTTTTCTTTCTAGAGCGACATTTTGTTCTCAAAGCGGTGACAACCTTCACCTTTATCCAGCACAAGAGAAAACATTTGTGAGATGTGAAGATCGCTTTCAGGGGTAAAACAGAAAATGAGCAAGAACACAAAAATCAACGACTCACCAAGATATATTCAAAATAATACACATCTAGCAAAATGTTTTAAAAATACACAGCTACATTACATTTAAATGTCCTGGTAGTTTCAGAGGTGGTGAAGAAAATACATTAAAAATTTAGATTTTGTGATGCAATAGTAAGCTGAAAGAGTGCTTTGTCATCTAGGAGCCTACTCTCAAAGAGATCAATGAGTGATTTCAAGGGAACTCTCAATTTTAAATTTCTTAAAGTTTTAGAGGAACACCTGCTCACTAGCAATAAAAAAATTGCTCTTGGAAAGAATCATTTCCATAAGCTTTTGGAAAATTATATTTTGTTTAATTTAAGGGAAAAAAGAAGCCTTATTTCCCATTACATACTTTGAAACATTCATAGTGACTACTAGCAGTTAAAACTTTCTTGTATTACTTCCTCATGATGGGGGAATTCATTAATTCATAAAAGGAAATATTCCCAAATAGATAAAATTGTTAACAAAGAGTTTGAACTTTTTACTTTATAACATTCCGAAACTAAAATGCGTCTCAACATACAGAATGCTTGAGGTATTGTTCATAACTGTATGACCCTAAAAATGCTTTGTTGTTTAACTTTTTTAAAGTACTGATTTAAATTACTAGTAATTGAATTATTTTATTGATGCTTATTATACTACATGCAATTCTAGCACAACTAAGTTAACTTTTGAATTAAAATCATATTTTCATGAGCAGGTAATGCCTGGAGATTTTTCGATTTTAAATTACTGTTTAGCATATTTTTAGCATGATTTGGAACTACATGAACAAATGAAAATGGTAAAACCCTCAAACATCTTCAGTCCATGATCTTATAAATTCAAACATACAATTCCGTTGTTTCTTATGTCAGAATACAAACTACATAAACATTATTGTCTCAGATTATTGTTATGGTTAGTGCATACTGAAATGTTTGTATGTCAGAGTATTTAATTTGTCGCTTTGTAATGCTAGGCACAAGATTCATTAAAAAATATGTTTCTACAGCTCTGTGCTCTGAATGTAATTTGTTTTGAATGTTCTCTGAATGGTAAAATACATGCGAGATAGTTCTCAGGCCTGGAGCAAGCATATTTTCTATTCCAAGATACTCCAGGGAATTCGGAATCAAAATATATGGATGTTATCAGAATACAAGTGAGATTTATTTAAAAAGCACAACAAATGAACAAGTTGAGCAGAGCGAGCAATCCTGCAAGCAACAAACAGGGATCAAATGATGAACGCAGGCATCTTTGCCAACCATTCAAAATACTAGCTTTTAACTTTTGAAAGCTGTTTTCAGTATCTACTATTCCTGAACCAAAAATATTGAACTAAAACCATTGACCAAATACGATAGGAATTGAACTTACTTACTTTTCAAATGAGAATGGCTGTCCTTACAGAGGTATAAGTTTCAGAAGCTAACTTAATATTTAAGATGGCCACTTGGAGTAGATTCTTGATTAGGAGAGATATTTATAAATTTTGATATAAATTCCATATAAAAGAATCTTCAGATCTTCACCAAAGGCTTGTGCTTTAAAAGATTTTGCTCAAGAAAAAAATTGGGATTTTTTTAAACACAAAAAGCATTTTTACCTTGTCTAAAATTAAAATGTGATTAATGTAAAGGTTCAGGTTGGTACCCCAATACTTAGATTTCCTGACATAATTATTTTATTAAAATCCTGTACAATGTTCTGTGCTTATATAAGAATTGATCACTTCAATACAATAGCTGAAAGTACAATCAGGAGCACACGCAGAAAGAAACTTTTAGCAACACCATATGCTATAATCCACTGAAGAGATTCAATTGCTAGACACCCAGTGACAGCAGTTTTAGGTGCATAAATTTAAAATGGACTGTGTCCTGAAGAATGACAGACAAGGAACAAATGATGATGTGGCCACTACAGTTTTGACAGCCCGATGAAAAATGAGACTGAAAAGTATGCGTGTGTGGCTAACTCAAATTATGCATCTCCCTAGATTGTTTCTAGAATTCAGGTTTTGCTTCTAGAAAAAGCTAGATCTGCCACTCTTACTTCTTATGTTGCAGGCTGGTTTGTTTATAAAAGATTTGTCTATTTATAGAATTGAAATACTGTCACTTGAATTTTATCTACACCATTCATTAAGATATGAACTTTGTAAGCGTTCAGAACCACATCCTACCCCACTCTTCAGTAGGCTTTGTCAGAAGATACTGAAAGGTGACAGAGCAAGAAACAAAGGCTAGAAAGAACTGGACTCTGCTTCTTCTCCAGTGCAGAAAAAATGATGTTAGTGCTTCACTATACCTGAAAAAAAAAAAGAGCACAAGAGTTGGCAAGAGAGCTTTTAATGAGATTTGTATAATGTAAAACATTCAAAGAGCCTTTCCAGTCAGGATTGTCCTGTAGTTACACATCGTAACACACTTAACATTTTAGACATTAAGTTGCATTTCTTTCACCTTGGTATCTCTTACTTGGTGAAAAGGCTGATAAAGGGATCTAAACTTCAGGAGAAGCAAGCTTTCAAGCACTAGTTCAGGAAAAGCACGTGGGAAAAAAAGAGATGTCTCTACAGTGTGCTGAAACTCAGGGAATGGGATACTGCGGTTTGAGGACTTCTAAAGATTTTGAGGTGGAGGAAGGCTGGGGGAGAAGAATCGTTCTCCAGTTCAACTGACTGGTATACCCTCAGATAAGACAATTTGAAAACTTCCATAAATCAAATAGGAAAATTAAAAGAACATTCAGTATTTGATCTCTTGCAGATATGAAGATACTTATTCTGATGTCTTTTGCAGAAGTATGTCCACATAAATCCTGTCCCTGTGTTTTGACAGCCATTACACTGATTCTGATAGAAAAATTAAATAAAGCCCAAGTTGTTGCATAGTCAGTCTTACAATGCCTGAACATAAAATTGTAGTTACATGTACAATTGCAAGTGCCTATAGTGGTGCTTTAATTTGTGCTCCTTGGAATTACTCCTGTGTCACTCCAAACAACTGAATCAAGACCTTGAAAGCCACCAGTAACCTGCTCCTGTCAAAGCAAGCAAAGCTTAGAATGACACAATGAACACTGTTCTTAGCATCACCTCTCTGTAATAATGGACTTCCATATTCAGAAGTAAAAATTCCTTCTTTCCTTTTTGTGTGCTTTTCCCAAAATAAATATTGGAACATTAAAGGCAAGCTGTATCAGTGAAAGAGAGTCACTGATAAGAGTCAGTTTCATAGCTTAAGAGGAGTTTGATGCCCTTCTCACATCCACACCATTCTGGCTATACATGCTTCTACACCAAAAGTGAATGTAAATGTTTAATAACTAAAGCATTAAGAAATACAACAGGAATAAACAAATAGCTACAACTAGGGATTATTAGGTCAAATATTAGTTAGAAAAATTACAGCTATTTATGTACCCCTCTATTTCCCCAAACACATTTTAAGATAGACACAAAATTTGTATTTTAGATGTCTGGGCATTATTTCTACCCCTCTGGTTTGCGTTCCTAGACAGAAACGTAATTGTAACCACCACCAAACCTATTAGGCACCTATGATGCCGATTTGCAGAAGGGCTGTGCTCCAACTGATTTTCTTCTACTACCTTTTACCCTGACAGTGCTATTTAGCTACAAGGGGAAGCACTTTGATATAAAAAACAAAACAGTCATGGGAAAAAATCAGAAGGTACTGTGAGGAAGGAACTCTGCATGTGCTTTGATTACATCAAAGTGTATGCTGCTCAGTTAGGGAAACAGATGTCTAAGGAGGCCATTCTCAACAAACAGCCCTAAGAATGAGGCTAGCTGGCAGGACATGACTTAGAAAAACAGCCCTATTCATGAAATCGACTATACAACATACCCAAGAAACACAGACACCCATCTTACCAGTTTTAAAACACCTTGCAAAAAGCTAATTCACTTCTAAAAGTGTTATCCATTGGTTGTGCATTCAGAGTATTACGTGTTAACTCCAGTATTCCTCTTCAAAAACATCTATTCATTTCAGAAGGTATCATTCAGTAGTAATGCTGCCAGGCCTGTATAACCCACTAGTAGCTAGTTTCCATTTTGAAGATAAGAACAGAGAAAGCTTTTCTTCTGTGATCATACAAGTAACTGAAAGGTAATTTTAGGGCTTTTCTTTAAAATGGTTACACAAAACCATTCACTCCTACATATTAAATTCAGGAGGTGCACTTGGATAGTGTAAAGACAGTACAGTTACTTTTTAGCATGACAGCCCTTTTCCATGAAAAGCCAAAACTTAAATAGAATCTGTATTCCCTTTTTGCTGTCAGGGTTCAGAAAGTAAATGGATCTTCAGAAGATGATTTCATCAAGTCTATTTATTAATGCATTTCAAGTTTCAAAAAACCTTACATATCTTTGCACAATACTTTATTTTTTGCATTTTTAGTAAAAATTTCCAAAGTGAACAAAAAAGGTACTGTATAAAACACAGTGGACATGAAATTGACAGTAGTATTTCATTTCATTGTCTCGAACTTTCTTCCGGTTTTACCACATCTTGACTTGCAGTGGAGAGCTCAGTGCACATTTCTGTTTTCAGAAAACATTTAACTTAGACTGAAACTAAAATACGGCAGCATTTGTCTGCCAAAATCCTACCACAGGATAACATTACAGGCAAAAAATTTACATGTTCCAAAGTCTACCACACTCAAGAAGTTACTAAGAACTCTTGCTGAATAAAAGTCACCATTTTAGAAATGCAAACCCACTTCCAATCTTTGCACAGTCTTAAAACAAATGTATTTAAAATGACTTAAAAGCAACTACACACACTTCTAACTAGTTAAGATCATTTAGAATTATTTATATAGTCTATTGGACTCAGGGTTTCATGTACAAAATTTGTCTCTAAACCATGTACAAAAAGCTGTATTTTGAAAAAGTTACCACATACTGTACAAGTTTACAAGGAAGAGATTCCATTTATTCTGTAACATTTTTGGCCTTGCTGGCTTGCGTCACATTATGAGAATGATTGTGTAAACCTTATACTCTTAAAAAAACAAAACAAAAACAAACAAAGGAAGCCTGTCCAACCCTTAGTAAATTCTCTCCTAAGCAAAGCCAGGAAAATTATAGCCATTTGCATCTCTAATTAGCTTGGTGCTTTTGGAAAACAAGCAATAAATATATCACAAGCTTAAACACTTTGTAATGCCCCCTTTCATCTCCTGCATAGCAGTAAGCACCGTAAGACACCTTTTGTTTCTCCTCTTTCAAAAATGCCAATTATTTACATTCGTCATAAAAACTTTGGAATGGGACATTGTGCTGTTGAACTTCACTACTGGTATAAAACTGTGGAAAAACTGGTAGTCCTAACTACAATTTGAACTCTGCCACAGTAGCTGGGCAGTAGTAGCTCTAGTGGTTATCGATCAACAGTATCATGCTGAAGCATTATTCAAATATCTGATAAATTAAAAAAGAAAAGACAAAACCTACAGCCTTTCTTTCAGAAAGATCCCTCAGAACACAAACTTAATTGTACTGTAAGAACATCTAAACAGCCCAAATAAACTGGTTGAAATTTTTAGAACAAGCTGAATAACAGGTAGGATTTTCTGCTGAAGCATGGAAATATTTCATTGAACTATTCATTATTTAACTGAATAATCAGACAAAATGAGAATATTTATGCTGAGCTATAAGAAATTAGACACCTCTATAAAACGTTTTTGAAACATTCTGGCATTTGCAGAGTTTGCAGAACACCTGGTATATCTCTAAGAGACCATTCAATCTTGTATGCTATGTCTTAGCAGCTGTTTGACAAAGATGAAATGAGTGCTTGAAACAACTTCGATCATAATAAAAGAAGTTTGATTTGATTCCAAATTGCTGTGTAAAGCATCACAGGATCCTTGACCATTACACACCATAATCCTCTGTTATCCTGAGTATGTCAATTAAACAGTAATTTCTTCATTAATAGCGGAAAAGTTTTATAATACAAAGAAAACATCCATATTGCAATTCTCTTGTTTACAATTGCACACAAGTACGGGTGTACATTAGAAATACATGTCTGCATATAACAATGTATATACATTGACAAGTAATGTCTCCAGTGCTGAGGTGGTCTAGCTTCCTAGTCTTGTCTGGCAGTTGAAAAATAGAACTTTTTGTTTTTCAAATTCTTGAGTAAAAGTTTTCCTACAGCCATATTTGCCTGCAAGTGAAGAAAATGCAGCAATGAAGAGCACAGAAGGGGGAAAGAATCACGATACTCTAGGACTTTGTGCCACTAAATTAAAAATATGCAAGAAAATCACTTTTCTTCTTTTTGAGCTGGAAGAGTCTCTCATTAAAAATTAACCATTTCCACTTGTTTTGAGGGCATATCATGCTTTTTTTTCTCTTCTATTTTTGAGAGTTAAGACTGGGGACAATGACTTATTAGGTTTTCTTTGGAGTGAGTTTTCCCATTGTAGGCACTAGGAAGAACCAAGGCAAAAAAGCTGCAATCAACGTCTCATGTGTCCCATCTGATAACTCTCTCGGGGCCTTTGCCGCTGTGGTGGCTGAGTGGTCTGTGGTGGTCTCCTCCTTTTTAAAGTGCCTGTTCCAAAGAAAGAGACACGTTATCAAAATGAATTTAAAAGGAATGACTTCTAGAAAAGTTGCCATACAAATTACATAGAACTATTTCTAAAAGGCTCGAAGTTTAGACCTGCAAGGTTTTAAACAGGTATTAACTGCACGGAGGATTTACAGAAGACATTTTCTTATCTCAACAGCAGTTTCTTAAACAGGCTGATTCTTAAAAAATGTAGCATGGAATAGTAAATAAAAGGAACTCTGATGCGGAAAACATCTTCAAAGCTTTCCTTTGATATGCATATTATGTTATAGGAGAATAAGGCAGGAGTTATTTGTATGATTGTTTCACTGGCATGAATTTTATTTCATTTTGAAACTAACATGAATTAAGTTTCACACTGGGCGGACTAACAACTGTAGGTTGGGACACCTGAAACTTCCCTTCAGAACAAAATAGTTGAGGATAAAACATTACTCTAAATTTAATAACCTTACGTACTCACCAGGAAGTGGTTTATGAGGAGGCAACTTTGGATTACTGCTTGGAGTATGAACACTGCATATCTTAATGAAACCAGCCATTAACATGATCAAGGCAATTCCCATAAGCAACACTGCCCACCAATATGCCTGAAAACATGGAAAAATTATTTGGGGTTGGTGGGCTGGCAGACATGTGTAAGAGACAAAGGTCATGAAATATGACTGTCCTTTGCCTTCTAAAAGTCATCAAAAAGATGTTCTGAAACGTCACTTAAAATATGGCTGCAGCATTTTAAAGTAAAACAGCCCCAAAGTTCTTACACAGAAAAAAAAAACCAGAATACTTCAAATCCATTCTATTATCAAATGAGTATTTCACTACAACGGAGCTATATAAGCCTAAAATCAATCAACAGCTTACACAGAATTGACTATGCAGCTCTATAATGGCGTTTCACTGTATCTCTCCTCCCAGTCTATTATTAGGAAAGAGTCATCTAAAGTGCAATAAAAATAAGAAATGCTCAAGATTAATAAATTTAGCTCCTAAAAAGAAATCAGAGCATTCAAATATGGAGATTTAAAACAGGAAAACCCAAGTAAATTAAAAATGTGAACATTAACACCAAAACAGTGAAGTAAACAGAGGTATTAACACAAAATATTTACTTGTTTGTTTCCATTCCCTTCAATCTATCAAAATATTTGCTGCACTCAAGGTGCTTATAGAAAAAACTAGCAAGACAAGGACTGATCATACTTGGAAGAATGCACAGAATGGTTTGGGTTGGAAGGGACCTTAAAGCTCATCCAGTTCCAACCCCCTGCCAAGGGCAGGCACACCTTCCAACCTGGCCGGGGATGGGGTGAACTTCAGGGATGGGACATTCAGGATGCTGAAGTACTGTATATACACAGCAACACTTACCAACCAAGAAAATTTTACATTAGACTAGTAAGATAAAAAAACTCCCAAACTTACCACAATCCATTCTGCAATATTTTCATATAGCTCTGGATTAAAAATTGCTTTCTTTAATCTAGCTAGAGGGCCATCAGCATCTACTAGCCGACACCTCATAAAAACATCACAGTAGCCTTTAAAATCATTACAAGGAGATCCAGGTTGCAAAGTAATAGTTTTACGACCGAAGTGTCTCTCCCACTGGTTAGAGCCTGTACTTGCACATGTAGCTGGGTCCACTGAAAAGTAAATATAAATTAGATTAATCACTTTAAAATATGTATAAATACTCTGGTGTCCAATCATTCAAAATGCTTTTGAAAAAAAATTAAGTTTCTATTAATCTGTAAAGCAACAAAATATATTATCTTCTAGAAAATACAATACAGTGGCTATCTGAAACTTAAGTATGCACAGAATTGCAGAATGCTTTTATGAATGAGATACAAATACAAACACCCCAAGATTTCGGATACCTACTGCTATGTTTAAACATACAATTCAGACAAATCTTACTTTTTCTCATGCAGCAGACATGACACAATTCTCTATCGTCCTTGCCATCTGAACTAGCACATGTACATTCCTCCAAGCCATGCTTCTCACAGATAGAGCCAGCACATTGCTGTTTGAGACAAAAGCAAGAGAACACAAAAATCAATTCCACTTCTACGCACACTGACATTAGGAAAGATATTAAGTTTTAATAGCTAAAAGTATAATCATAGGTCTAAGGGTGCTTATCAGTAAAAATAATAGCTTGAATTTCTTCTCAGGTTTATAAACACAAAACCCTACAGTCAAACAATTGAAGTGTTTAGGCTTGTTTGGCAATTCTTTTTTTAGCACTGTGCCCTCTTTTAGGGCCTCAGAGTACTCTGCAAAACTCTCCCAGCACTGCAATTCACACTGAGACATGATTCATCAAAACTCTGCTCAGGAAAATTAGTCAAAAGCATGTCTTCAAAATATTTTATCTCAGAAAATAATGAAATCAATGACAGGAAAGATTCTGTGTTTAATCCCACTGTGGGATGACCCTTCAACTAAAAGAATTAGAAAAAAACCCCCAACAAACCCCAAACCCAATGTGTTTATGTTCTCGTTTCAAAATTAAGAAACTATATGAACAATTCCTCAGTCTTTAAAATTACTCTAAATTAGCTGAAGAATTATTACAAGCAGTACCATTTGATTAAAAACCTGGACTGCAGAAAACAGAATTACAGCAATACAAGTTACAGCTCTAAGAGGACGACTTCTGCTTGTTTCTGCTTCCAGGTAAACATAGATCAATTTATAAGACACTTCTGATCAATATTTCAAGGCAACGGCCATAGACTCTGTAACCCAGGAAACTAATGGCAGTTCAGAGTAATTCTACATGCTTGCGCATCTGTATTACATACACATGGGTGGAGGAACTGCATATTTTCATTAAATCAAATTCAACATGTTTTCATAGTGTATTTCATTTTCTAAGGCAACAAAATTACTTGACCAAGACTGAAGAAAAATGAAAAGATGGAATTAGGAAAAAAACCACTTTCATACTCCAATTTGTACAAACACTTTAAAAGGAACTTTCTCAGAGTAAATCTAGCTTGATATTTGTTACCTGTTCTTAATATTTGTTATGTGCCTCTTTGACTGAAACCACTAAATCAAAAATTTCTGTTTAAAAGGAGATAAATCTTAAACTCTTCTCCAGTAAGTACTGAAATTGTATCACTTCATATTATAGTGCCTTGATCATCAATGGATGATAAAAAGCCCATACCCCATTTATGCAAACTTGTGTGTTCCTGTTGCAGTCTGTGAAGTTTGGTTTAGGATCAGATGCTGGACAGAGAGCACTGACACCATTACACATTCCTTCCTTTGCACAGTCAGAATCATTTCGACACTTATCAGTCCTCAGTTTGAAATTACACTGTGCAGTACAGCAGGGGCCTTGGCTAGGACTAGAAACAAACAGAATACACTGGATGTAAAGAAAACCATGAACTATTCCAGAAGAATTCTTCATCCTGAAACATACACAAAGTCAACATTTTTCTGATTTGTACTAAGTAAAATGTGAATTGAAATTATTTTTTTCCACTCCTTAAGGCAACAAACGGTTACCACTCCATTACTCATTGTAGTAACCATTTAAACTATTTACATTATGTTAAAAAAAGAGCACAAGCACATTTTTAATAAAATATATAGAAAATAATAGCATTTCAGAGTTTGTTTATATAAAACATTAAATTAGCAAGTTAACAAAATTAATTCAGGAACAACTGATGAGTCTGATGATATCAGTTTCAGTGTAATAAGGATTTATCTGTCACCGATTAACATACAGAATAATTTTTTTCCTACTTTCTGCAGGCACACCACTTACTGTTTAAATTAACAAGAAAAGGGAAGGAGACAGGTCAGATCTATCAGAAATCACAGTCAGCCTATAAACAAATTCTGGGGGAAAGAAAGATTTGTCAAAGAAGTCATACGGTATAGTTTCACTGGTTCCTTGAGAGCACTTGGCCTCTTTTCTATCACAGACATCAAAACATCTGAGCCCCTTATGCTATGTACACGAGTGCAGCACACCAGGATATCTGGTGAAACCACAGGAAACAATTATTTCTCTGAGGCTGTGTTTGAGTACATATATGCCATTAAAAGCAGAAGAGTGAAGGTTACAAAATACATAACTACTTTATTAAAGCTCAGCCTTCCAAGTCATCTCAGATCTCATCCAAGTCATCTCATAATCTCAAATTATTCTGCGTCTTCATGCTATTCACAGAGTGCTCATTGACATTTAGTGGACCTCAGAAGACAGCACAAACCTTCTGCAGGTGAGCGCATCCCTATTTTACAACTACTGCATGCTCAGAAAAACAAACATGTTACACATGTAAGGACTAAAAGACATGTAAAGCAGCTGGACAGACTTCATAGTTTCCCTAAAATGTATTTTAACATTATTTATTTTTTAACATTATTACTATTTAACATGTATTTTTATTGGATCTATTCTTACACTTGGATTTGCTTTACAGATCTTTGGAAACTTCTTTGTATAGAAAAAATTTCAGTATTAACAGAACTGGGAAAATGAGAATCCTAAACCAAAAATGATACATCCATTCATATTTAAGACTGTTGCAGCAGGACATAAAGGTAGACTACAATCAGCTGAACATGAGAGCAAAGAAAGGAGGTGGTGATGGCACCTGATGAACTCACAACGGAACAACTCACCACAGGCACTACACAAAATCTCAGAAACCAGTTATAAGACTAAAAAAGGCAGAGCCTTTATTTTGGCAGAAATAATATGAATTAGCAAGGGGGAAGAGAGGAGAAGACATGCAAAATTATTGTAACTGTGAATTCACAGGATATTGTCCTTCTACTGTGTGTATACTGTCAAATAGCAGTACATGCTACTTTTACTTTCACTTCCAGGGGGACAAAGATCATTTTAGGGCAGGAAAGATTAATTAGAACACAATTGTGTATGTTTTATCAAAAAGTTGAGTTGGTTTACGCCTAAAAATAATGGAATTTTCTCTTCCTCTCTGGCTGAGTCTAACCAGATGTTAGATTTCTGTGTCTCTAGAGAGGCATAAAAGCTCACACTTTACATATAGAAAAAATCCCCCTTTTTAGATGAGGTAAGCATTTCAAATATATCTTAAGTCACGGAAGTGAAAGACAGAAGTTGATTTACTTCACTGTAAGTCTTATGATCTTTAAAAGTTCCTCTTCTAAATCATAGTGTACACAACACTGCCAAGATAAAGGTGACTTAAAAACACAGGTTGATTTCATTTACAAAACAAGGTTTTAAAAAAATAAAGATCAGACAATTGTATCTTTCAAGTCATCTTCCAGGTAGGCAATGCTATAGAAATGGCATTAGGATAGAATCCAGTTTCATATCTTCCATTATCATTTGGGCAATTAATGCTCACCTGCACATATTGTAAGAACAGCATTCTAGGCACATCTTTCTGAATTTTCTAGCTTTTGCAAGAGGCATGACCCCCTTCCAATAAAGGTTAACAGCAACTCACACATCTGTGTGCACTCAGTCCTGTGACATGTTACACTGCTACAATTCAGTGCTGCATTATGTTTCAAAAAGCTAGAGAACAGTCATTTAACAGAAAGCAAGCTACAATTAGCACCAAGAACTGCACAGCGTAATTGTGCTTACAAACTTCTCACTGTATAAGGCATTTTAAACACGATAAATACTTCAAGAATAATGCAAGTAAACCGATTCAATTTCTAAAATACCAATTACAGCTACCAATAAACCCCCCAAATTAAATTGTACTGTAGCAGACATGCACAATACCTGCAGTATTTGCCTGGTTTTAACTTGCATTTTTTATCCTCTGGTTGGTTTGCATCATAACAGCATTCATCTTTACATTGGTCACTGTATCCACAATCACACTGTTCTCCTTGTTCAACCAGTCCATTGCCACAAATGGGTTGACCAGACTCTGAAAAATGCCAGTATATTTATGTATGAAGCAATACAAAGAATATGCAAATAGGACTTATAAATGTTTACATTGACTCAACAGCATCCAGCTAATCATGACTGAAAATGCCTGGTCAAGATGGACTTCAGACTAGGGCTCAAGTCAACTTGCATTATTTGCTTGCGATCCAGCTTAGTCATTCCTACAGTTCAGAGAATTTTAAGTCTCTGAGTAACAGGTTTCTCCTGCTAACAGTGGGAGTTCCTTGTGTAGATATGAAATCAGCAGTGATAAGAGACAGTTCCAGCCACAACAAGAGCAGCATCCTTTCTTGCACTCCACCTCCTTCACCAGAGTCTGAGGTCTTTAGGGCAAAAGCTGATGGCACTGGGAGTAGAAGTACAACTTCTACTCCAAAACTCAAACCTACTTGCTGCACAATCTCATGAAATTTGTGAGACCTCATACATGACAGACTCCAGAAAGAAAATTCCTGCAAACTCATTTCCTTTTTTAATATTTAAATAGAATTCCTGTATTTTAATTTGTGCTCCTTACCATTTGTCCTTTCACTAGGCATGACTGAAAACAGTCTGACCCTGCTTTCTTTACTCTCTCCCACCAGGCATTTACAAAGACAGACAGGAGCCCACCCTCACCCCCAGCCTTCTCTTCTCCAGACTAAACAGTCTCAGCTCTCTAAGACTCTCCTTGTATGTTGGATGCTCCAATTCCTTAATAATCTTTTGCTGGACTCATTCCAGTATGCCCATGTCTTTCCTGAACTAAGAGGCCCAGAATGTGACGCAGTACTCCAGATCGCAAATTCAATTCTTAACTTACAGAGTCTTTCAATAAACTAAATTAAAAAAGCAACTTGGAGCAAGTCCAGAGGAGGCCACAAGGATAGCAGGGGGCTGGAGCAATTCCCGTACAAGGACAGGCTGAGAAAGTTGGGCCTGTTCAGCCTGGGGAAGAGAAGGCTACGTGGAGACCTCATAGCAGCCTTCCAGTACCTGAAGCTGGCTTCCAGGGATGCCAGAGAGGGGCTATTCATCAGGGACGGTACTGATTCTACGAAATTTCTGATTAAGCATAATAGTAATAGCTTAGCCCTTCTGCTTTCAGGATAACTAAATACATACCAACAAAGCAATTATTTCTCTTTTTCTCAAGAACTTGGCTGATATTTCGAATGCTACAGATAGAGAACTTGTTGTTGTTGAGTTTGTCCCCAGATGTAGCTCTTGCATACATGATATAATTGCCATTTTCTTTCTGTCCCAAGTTCTTGGACTCTCCTGGAGTGCACTCCATTCCAGAATCATGCTGCAAGACAAATATTTTAAAACTATTTCTATCAAGACAGGTTCTTTTATTTCTTGCTATCATTTTACAGATGTACATAAGTAATCTAATTTAGTAATATTAACACAGAAAAAAGGTTCATAAACCACCATAATCTTATACTCTAAGGTTTCTTGGAATACAAGAACTATGCAGAAAAACATTGTGTTTTCACGTATTTCCCTGCATCAAATACAACTTGGAGTAAAATTAGAAGAACTGTCTTCCATGCTGATCCAAAAGACATTTACTTCAGTGGGACTGGTTTTTCAGTTTCATGTGTTCATATTTTCAGTTGTTCTTGGGAGGCTTGTTCCCACTCACAGCAGTGGTATTAGGGATTTTCTCAAGGCATATGAAGAAACCATTCACATGTGAACATCTGTTTTGGAAGAACTCATCATTCCTGTCATATCTTGATTGCATTTTATTCCAACAGTAGAAAGCCTAGATGCCTAAGTTTAAAAATAAAAATTCCAAACCAGAAAACTTTGTTCTCATCTCCAGCAAAACCAAAAGCCTCATGAGTTCAGCTTGCCACAAAGAAATCATGCCCCTAAATGACTGGGAGACAATTTTGCTCAAAAATATTGTTCTTGGTATCTTAATCCTCAACACAATTTTCTTAGGTAAACTTGTAAGTATAAATAATTGAACATACAAGAGGCAGTTCCATCTTCACTTGTTGAATGAAGTATCATATTAACCAATTTTGCATTGATTCTCTCTCCTCTCTAGGATAAACTAAAATGCATTTAAGTGTTTATATGTGTTACTCTAGTCTTTCATCAAAAAGAGGGAAGTTTTTAGCAAATAATACTGTAGCCCCTTTATAAGAGATCTGAGCTAGTAGAAATAAACAATTCACAAAAACCACTGTTGCACCAGTGTTGTCAAGTACTCATAAAGGGGGTTAGTTCAGCAATGTGTTTTCTTTGTGTACAATGTGCATGCAATATGCACAGGCAGCCTTGATCATGTTCTGCTTGTTTATAAGGAAGTAAAAACTCCATTCGCAAATCATGCACTTGAAAATGGCTGAAGATCAGTTAACAGATCAATAGCAATACTCACAGGTGAACCAAAGTTATGCCCAACCTCATGAGCAAATGTAATGTGAGAAACCTTGGGAGGAACATGAGAGCCATAGTTCTGAACAGTGATGATTCCAGTGTTCAAAGACTTCTTCTTACCATCAGAATACAGTTTGCTCTTTTCACATATTCCTCCAGAGCTCCCTGCATTAAGACAGAAGTTAGTCATTTAAGAAAAGTACTACTGTGTTACTTTTCCAGTAACATTTAGAACAAGAAACAGCTTGCCTCCTCAGTGGATGCTTATGGATCAAGAGTTCTTCTGTGTAATTAATACTAACCCAATTTACAGAGTAGATTTATCCACACTAATGCTCTCAGCAGTGAATGGCTACATTCACACAGTTAGCTGGTTTAGAATAACTATTAAGTAAGAGTTATTTGGGTGCTTCACTGCAGAGACAAGCCCCGATTTCATCATACCTGTAGAACAAGACTAGCAGGGTGCAATGTCCAATACAGGTAGCCTCAACCTACGTCCCATTTGGATTTCACTAAGTAAAAAAACCCTACAGTAAAATCACAGGAGATCTTCTCTCACAGCAAGAACATTTCTATAGAATGTCATTGGTCACTTGCACCTTTCAAATAAAAAGCCATCCACAATACCACCTTTGTCTAATGGAAGAAATATGTTTTTCTTTATTGTTCATGTCTTGTTCATAGAAAGACAGCCAGACTAACCGAAGTGACACATGATATGCTGTTTATATTTTTAAAAAAATATAGAAAACAAACCATAATCAAAATTTCAAAAATTTGGTTATCATATTTTTGTCTGTTTGCTGTCAATTTAAATCAAGTTTTTACTTTTCTTCTTTGTACCTACATACAATACTTTTTCATAGCTCTGAAAGTTTGGATATAATTACCTGAAGGGGCTCCAACCCAAGCCAGACCAAGGACTCCATCATCAAAATCACGGTCTGTAAACACATAGGCCAAGCAATAATCATCATGATTCTGTTCCGAGTTCAGTTCCAGAAACTTTTCCACACCAATGTTAGGAAATCTGAAGGGATTGGAAGAGTCTTTCTCATCTACAGTTGTGTTAATCTAGAATTAGATTAGAACAAGCTATAAGAAATGATTCATTTTCACTTGACTCATAAATACCAGCTAAGAGGCTTACAGTCATCAATACCTTGTTATGTTACATAAAGATGTTGCTAAAGACTCACAGGCCTTAACTTCCTACCCAGTATTTGGAAAACCAAGTTCTACAATAGAGAGAGCACTTGTGTAGTAAATCCCCACCCTATTTCTTTTTTCCTTTCCATCCGTACCCAGTTTATATTTATGCTTTTAAATCATCACTTTTAGAAGGAACTTTCTACCTATATAGCCATTATCTATTTTCATACCTTACTTGAAGAGCAATAGAGTTATCTGACACAGTCAACACTGCTGAAATGTAACAAGTTGATTCCTATAAAAATTGGCTACAGATTCATAACAGAATTACCAGGTTTTTGACAATAAATACTAAAACCAAACAAAATAAATGGGTTAGGGAACCATTTACTACAGAGACACCTGTTTTACAAAATTACTAACAATAAATGGTTACAAGTGAACAAGACTTCTGAACAATACAGCCTCCAAGCAGTATCAATGAAGATACAAGTATTCCCAAAACAACTTACTCTTATTCGTTTCACCATGAAGCTGATGTTACGAATTCCTGAGAAATCTGTTGACTGATAAATTGTGTCAATCGCTTTAACATGGCTGGATATCTGCCAAAAACAAAAGCATCTATAGTTCAAAGATCTATGCCCTACGCTATAGGTAATCTTAAATAGTAGCAACCACAAGGCCTATACTTTACATATAAGGTGTTGTGCCATATTAACACTATCAGGACTTTTTAATCAAATGCTGATGGCAAACAATGGAAAAAAATTATTACATAACCTATTATCTGCATTATCACCATGCCAGGTAACAGCAAAGCATTTTGCCTTTCTTTTTCCCTTTTATTTTTTACCATGTAATTCTATCAACTATTCCCTTTGTGATACTCGCTCAATTCATTGCTATGATAAGACAGCATGGTAGTTAAAATTCTATTCAAAGCACTGCATTTCTTTTTTCCCCAAAAAAGAAACTTGTTACAGCATTATTGTTTTCCTCCTGGTAGAACACAAATGTGAAAAAAATTTATCATTTACCTTTTCCAGCACCACAAAAATGCTAACTCATTGAAAATCTGATTCTGAAGGTGACTTCAGAGCTTTGGAAAATGTGACTCAAATTGATTGTACAGTGTGCTGAATAAATAATAGGAGTCAGATTTACAAGTGGCACTAAAACTTCAGACTTCAAGAGATGCACATTAACCAGCTAGTAACAGTTTTAGAAAATGATCAGCAAAAAAACCCCAACCCTTTTTCTAGTTAATAATATACTGACAAATGAGAAGCATCTGCCTTTAGTGACCACTGCTTTTATGACCTTCCACTACATCAGCCACTATAGGAACACATCACGGTGTCATTAGCTCACAGTGGTCTGTAATGAAATTCCAAAAGGAAGGCTATGCAAGTGTTAACACAGATGCTCAACAGGCTGTCAAACAGAACAGAACTCTTCAGGAAGTATAATTTTCTTGAGTAAGAACTGAGAAAAGTCACACTGCAAGTCTCACTCAGAGGTGCCAAACAAAACACAGCTGCCGTTATTAAGAGGAAATACAAGTGGCCAGGACTTTTGTCACAGACACACAGCATCTTTTTAGTGACCAAGGAAAAAAAAAAAAAAGCTATAATGTCAGGATCACTAACAAATGAAACAAGACATTCTAAAGTAAATAAGCAATAATATATGCAATTAAAATTATATTTATCAGAAATACATAAATATAGTAAAAGCAAATAATTTAAAATTAAGAGATTGGAAATACCTGTGCAATTACAGCTTCCCTTGTTCCATAATGTTTGTAGAACAAATGATCAGTCTGAATATACAGCTGACATGTATTTTTTTCAGCCTGAGTGGCACGCTTTTTTCTTAAAAGCTGCGGACTATCATTCTTAGGCTCTTCAAAAGGCTTCTACATATACACAGGAAATAAACCTATTTAATTTCATAGATCTACATGTTGCACTAGATTACCTAAGAACAGCAATGGATGTTTCTAAACAGACTACTAATCCAAACAGATTTTAATTCTTTAAGCCACAAATTTCATGAATCTTGAATTAAGTAGGTTATAGCCAGTTTTCAAGTACACCATTTATTTTTAGTACGTCAGTCACACCCTTCCGTGCATGTCATTTTGTAATATAAAAGGCAGTCAACGTGAAATAGATTTTTTTCATGCATGTGATCTTTGGAGTTTTCCTGTTTCATAATCCTCTTCCACGATGAGCCCTTTGCATATTAGAAAAAAACACACTGCTGTGGGACTTAAATGCACCCTCCCTAACACAAGTTATTTCACATTGTAGTTATCTTAGTTGGCTACTTCAGCAAACACAAATACTTAAGCACTTCGGCAAGAAATAGATGGTAAATGAAGAAATGTGAAGTTAAAATAATGCTTGTCAAAATGGTATCTGCTAACACATTTGCCTCACGGTATTCATAGGTTGATGGCCGACTCTCTCCATGAAGTTTTAAAAGTAAATTTTTGGGAAAGCACGTTACTATTACCAACACCCAGTTGTGTAATACTGTTCATAATTTAGGAGTCACAATGTAAAACTTTAAGTTGCTGATGCTATTTAACAAGACATACTGCTAGTTTAGTTGGCATATAAGTGACACCACAAAATGATGCCAAAACTTGGAACAGTTTGGAACATAGCAAGAGAAACTCAACTAAGTTATTATTATACTGTAAAATGGGGAATCTAGTTTTATGACAAGTAGTGCAAACCTGAAGGCAAAAAACCTGCAGGACTCAACCACAGACCACCTACCTCTTATTACTGGCAATCTGTAGCATGCAGTAACACCTTCTATCTTTCAATATTGCTACTAAAACTCTCCCACTCATATCACTTCATTTACCACTGAAAACACTTGGATATTACAAGTGTGTTACATGAATGTAAGTTGAAAATCTGAAAGTTACTACTCTTTAAGAACCAATATATTACTTAGAGATCAAGGGATCTTGAAACTCTCCTCAACTGCAATAAAGTATATTCCTCATCTCAAGCTGGATTTCTACATCCATCTAAAGTTCCAGTTGTTGAAAAATTTGAGAAGATGTAGGATTCATTAAGACTATGAGCTAGCACATCTACGCTATAGAAGCAATGAGAAGAGGGATTTGGAAAATATGTTAACAAGAAACCTCTAGCAATAATTGAGGTACCTCACAATGCTGGGGGATGATGACTGACCAAAAGCAGAAGAGACAACATACAAGAAATAGAAAGTTATTACACTAATTTCTAATCAACATAATCCAGTAGCCTATGTTGTACCTCTGTTATTGGTTCTTCTGTACCAGTCATCTGGTACTTCTGCATTCTTTCAAATACTGAATGATCTGCACAGCCTCCTTGTGGTCCATATTTATGTGGATATTCTAAAAAGAGGAAAGCCAGGTTGAATTTTCAAATTCCGAATACAAGCAAAACATGGCTGTATCACTCCAACTCACTCCGTTTGTACCCAATATTGCTCATGTGGTTTGAGGGAAACATTCTAATATTCAAGCTTTATGCTGCTGTTTGTTTCATTAAACATTTCTATCAAGATACATTCTTAGTTTTACAAACGGAACTGACTATTGCTTAACATTGTTTTCTTAGAGATAGCAAAAGAAAATATGACCAGCAACATCTAGCATAAGAATAAGAGCTATTATTTATACATCTGTACCAATGAACTTGAGCTAACAGCAGCCTTAAAAAAGTGAACTCACAATAGAAAATTATTATAGATTAATCATGTTACAGACTGCTGAGATAAGAGAAAGGTTGTCTTTATTCTACGTGGCAAACTAAAACTACGAAACCCTGCTAACGTTCCTAAGATACTCTTGCTTTACTCATCTTCCACAGAATTTTTGAAAATATTTTATATTATGCAACTTTAACAACCAATCCACAAGAACAGAAACTCTGATGATTCTTGGTCTTCAAACTCAGTTCTAGAATCACAAGTTTGGTACCAATGTGACTGACAAGATAAAATGTACAATTTCCATTCTGGAAAGTAAACAGTACAATTAAGGATAAGAGATCAGTGTGTGTATGTATATATTCATGTGTATGTGTGTATGCATAATTTAAAGCTTACAGAACTACAGATTACAAAATTTACAGATGTATTTAGAACTTAGAGTAAAGTAAAACAAGACTCCATGCTGGAGATTCAAGCTGGCTCAGTGAGAATATCATACAATTGGCTGCTTACCATCATTCTTTCAGTGCTTGTCAATGCAGCTCTCATTACCTATATAATGTGTTTTAGACACATATGGTTAGTTTTTGGCTCTTAGTACCTACTGGAGATTTATAAGCAACCCATACTTGCAGAAACTTCCTCTGGAGATAAGAAGTACTGAAGGTAAGAGGTTTTGCTCCTTCAGCTTCTCTGCATACTGGATCCCATTATAAATCAGTGTCCCATTAAGAGGTAATGAAGTACAGATTATGGGAGCCACATATGCAAATACTTAAGGAATTAGTTTCTGTAGGGCAAACCACAGTTTTACCATCATGTCAAGGGGGTGCAGGTTTTGTCAGAAATGTGTAAACTATACCAAGGTTTGTTGTTTTGGGGGAGTTGTTGGTGGGTTGGTTTTCGGTTTTTTGTTGTTGTGGTTTATCAAACATCCCCCCCCTTTTGTTTTTAAGAAAGTGTGAGTATCCAGAATCACAGAGTAAATAGAACACACAGACCAGAGTAGATTTATAAAGCCTAAGTCCTGGCACCAAGGACCTGATGTCCATATTATATGCATTTTAAGGAATTTTACCCTGTACTTGCTCTAGTCTGCTTCTGTGGAGTCAAAGCCTGTTAGCAGCTGGAACACAGTAGATGCACCCTTAAGAGTATGCACTCTGGTACAATTTCATCTGACAGTATGGTTAGCCGTAGCACAGTGCCAGAAGAATAGTGAGAAAAAGAGGGGAAAAAACCAAAAAACCCTCCTACGGGAAGCTACCTCACCCAATCTGGTTAGCAATGTCCTGGAACACTGGCTTTGCTATAGCCAATATTAAACAAAAAGCATCACTCACTGTTGAAGTCATCTGTAATTTTTGGGATCCTGTTTACTATCACTAGATGGGAGTGAAGAGCAAATCATTACAGATACGACCGTTCCCTTCATCTCCACCATTTTTTTTTCCATCATAGTATTAAAAGATAAAAAAAAAAATTACTGTATTTAACTTAGCTAAAATCCTCCTTACCCACTATCAATGTCACACCACCAACCACTTACCTCTGCAACAAAAGCACAGTAGACAAGGGTGGGAGTAATGGACAATTCTGCCTCACCATAAGCACCCTCCATCTACACAAAACATTGTAACTTTGAAGCAACTCCTGCAGGTGGTAACTGCAGGAATCCACAAAAATTAACTGGAAACATGGCTGCACAGCATATTTTACAGCAGCACAAAATACCATTTTCTGCTATCACCACTTCTATTCATGTCATAATGCAGCATTATGACAATTGACAGAGCAGTATTAGAAATAAATGCTCTCAGTGCATTATACAAAATAAGCAGTCTTTCCTCTGTATTTTGTTTCCCCAGAGGTTCAGAAATCCCTTCATACATTTTTAATACTGACTTCCTGCGATTCAAACACGTATTTCTCACTTAAAAAGTAATAATCTAGTAAGAAACATGTTAAGTCAGTTAAAAGTAAAAAGAACACGAAACAGTCTGCAGCAGCAATTGCCAAGGTTTAGCATGCACTGGAAAAGACAAATTCCCCAGGGACCGATTTGAATACACTCTGCTAACCACAGGAGGTAGGTAATATAGGATAGTTCACTTTGGAACCATGTCTAGCCTACAAAGTTGCATACAAAGCTTTCGTTTGATAAGTGCTGCATTACCTCAAACCATAAAGGCACTGTTGCCTCATGTTTTGAGACCTCCTATTTCCATCATCCCCTTCTGCAGTTCCAGTTTTAAATATATGGAGCTAGACAGGAACTACATGGTGTCAGATGACTTGGGCAATTTTGACCCACATCACAGAAATCTGGTCCATGTTCTTGTGATGATGCTTTTAAATGCTTTGAGAGGAACAGCCTTCTGCCAGCTTTTTGGGATCAACAGCTTCTCAGTCTATCCTACCACAGCCCTGTGAATTGATCCAAAGAACACACGCGCCTTTACCATAAAATGATCACTTACAGTGAATGCAGAGTTGAGAAAAAACTGGAAGCCTACTTTCCATCAGATCTCTAAAAGAAGATTTTAATGACAGGATCGATGCTCTAACTAGAGGAAAATCCTCAAGCAAAACAAATGCTTTATTTTTCCCATATTGTCCCGTTTCCCATTTTCCAATTTCAATTACTGAGCATCCTGACAAAATGTTAAAACTGAACAATGTAACAATAACAAACCTAACCCCTCCCGCCTCAATCCTGACATTTCAGACTTGACATCTTTTTGTAACTAGATGGCAGATCATTAATAATTATATATACAACTACAGATGCTTTTTAAGAAAGGCACCTACCCACAATTCCTGGTCACATGAACTTTTTTCTTCTACTTGTCAGTAAATAGTGTGATCTGTTAAGCATTTAGGTCAGCTACTTATTGGATACTGGACTGGGGCAAGGGTGTAACAAACTTCCATTAAAAATGCTGAAAATCCAGTGCTTCAGCCACCACAGAGATGTGCCCAATTCTAGCAAAAGCAATACTGTCAGGACAAAATCTAACTTTAAGCAGATACAAAAACCCTGCCTTATTACATATTGCATTCTAACCAGTCTGTCACACTGTGCTCCCACGACAACTGCCAAGTGACCTTCATTATTAAACTGACAACCATGATATGGAAAAAAAAAAAAAAGAAGCCAAATTCTCACTAACACATAGTTTGCAATGGTCAGTTCATTCAGGAGCTAGGGCTTTCCAAAATTACACGATACTTGACTTCCTGTTCTCGGCTGTACAGCTCTTTCAAGATGATAAAGGCAATTAAAAGACCATCTTTATTTTCCTGAAGGTCTGAACAGGATTCTCCTGTCCACTGTTGATCTGAGGAAATACAGATTTTGTATTTTACAGTCTGAACTCAGGGGTAAATTTGAAGCTTATATGATTTAAATAAAGTAAATACAGTTCCAATGAAAGCCTATTCCTTAAATGTTTCCAAAATATTTTAAAGAAAATAGCAATCTGCATCTTTCTAGCACTAAATTATAAAACAGTTTGACCAAGAGTGACTTAGAAATTAAAAATCATTCAACTTATGTTTCAAGTCATGAATAGAAGGCTGCCTTCCACTGGTCACCACATCCACTGTAACAGACAAAAGCTGCCTTATAAAGTTGACAATATAATCCCCACTTACAAAAACCTCCTTTTGTTTAACTATTGAATAAGAACTCATTGAGATGCTAATCATATGTTGCATTGTGATTTCTGAAAAGCACTAAAAAGCATGTTGTTTCAAAAGGCTGAAACACGGATGACCAAAACATATCCCAAATTAAAGCAAAGATGACTTCCTCCCCCAGTCTCTCCTGAGTTAGAAATGCTAGCATTTTTGTTCTGTGTAAGACACCTGTGGTTTGACTGTTTCACAAGTTAGCTTTAGATTAGAGCAATAACAACAGATTTGCATGCTTGTTTTTATTTTTAAAGCTACTGTAAAGCTTGGGGGCTTTTAGTTATTGTTGGGGTTTTTTGGAGCTGCAGTTCAATGCAAAAATAACTCATGAAAGGAAAAAATCAGCCTCAGAAGCACCACTCAGAAAGTGACAGGAGAAGTTATATACTCCACATATTTCAGACCACAGAAATCCTAGAGGCCTCTAGGATACCAATGAAAAAAATTAAACAATACAGTCAGTATGCATGCATGTCAGATTGTGTATGGACAGCATCCACTGGGAGTGGCACATTTCCAAACAGGGCCACTCAGACATAGCTCCAGGATGGGTTGTTTTCCAACCACACTGAGCAAGCAGCAATGGTCACTCACTTGGCAATCTGGAAGCTGTACTCTACCGTTGCTTCCATATGGCTCTCCAGAATAGGTTTAGAGAATCCCCTCTGATAACCTGATTTTGTTTCTAACTGATAATTTTGATGCACTAGATTCAAGAGGAAAACCAGTGTAAGCCAACACAGCACCACCTAAGCAATTAAAAAATTCATATCCTGCTCCCATTTGCTTTAATAACACATTAATATGAACCAATTTCATCACTAGTTTCTTCCATCTCTCAAACGACCCATTTCTTCCTCCAACAGAGATCACTTCTACAAAACAATACTAACATTAACAATACTTTCATAAAATCAGATTCTGTTTCTTTAAGGTACAGTTCAATTTCTGTCATAAGAGAGTATTTTTAGTCACCCACACAGCATGGGTGACACAAGACAATCTTCTTGCTTGTCTTAGCCTTTGGAAACTGGGCAAATCACTTTACTGCCTTATGTTCCTTTACTTCCCTCCTCCCCTCTCTTTTCTACAACAGGGTTAATAAATCCCTTTGTAAAGCAGACAGTGACTTATTCACAGAAAGTGCTACGTAAGTGGTAGTCTAGTATTCCACTATCAAGAAGTGAACTGAATGGTTTGGTGAGACCTACAAGACATACCTAAGAATTTAGAAGTATGTTCAAATTATTCACAGAAATATAAGAAATATAATATACGTTATAAGAGACGCATCTTACAGTTTCATTTCAGGCTTTTGTGGGGTTTTCTTATTACTTTTCCACACTACTCTCCTGTTACAGCAAGCCATGTAATACTCCTACTAGCAGCTAGCAAGACAAACTGTCTTCTCAGACTTCCATCTGCAATGCTCTGTAGAGCCGAAAATTAAATGCACGCTGCAGCTTCTCTTTGAGAATCAAAGGCAGTATACGGAACACTATCCTATTAAGCTATTTTATTCTCAAATATGGGTCTTGTATGCACCAGGAAGATATACATTTAGTCAGTCAGAAAACAAGTGTAGCTCACAACGTACATAAAATTCAGGAACTGTGTTCATTCAGAAGCCCTTTGAAACTCTGCAACTTCTATTTGATTTTGGGTTAGTAATCATATTTACAGAATGGTGTAACAGGAAGGACGAACATATCTGCTAGCTTGCAGCAATTTTAACATACTCGAAGACAGCATACATATTGCCACTGAATGCAAAATACAGCTGTATTCCAGAAGCTTTGTTCAATTAGAAAAAAAGTAAACAATATTTGCTGACTTTTTAGCAGAGAAAGATCATTTCTCTTCACTGTATTCATGCAAGAGTAGTAACCAGAGAGAGTATTATGCAACAACCCTGGTTTTCACTGGCTTACAGCACAGAGAAAATTATAATATATACAGCCAAGTCACAAGCAGGGATTTTTCTCATCTATCTTATTTTTGACATTTCACAACACAGTTTCATTATGACATACTTTGATCACAAGAGTAGTTCAAATAATTTTAATGACCTAACCCAAGACTGCTCATCCAATTCCAAATGGGATTTCAGACTCAAGTCTTCTACACTTTGCACAATGGCCTGATGGGACGAGTTCTTAAATGAAGTTATAGTTTAAACTGATTTTTAAACAAGACTGAAGTCCTACATGAAGTGAGCTTGCTAGCTTCAATAATCAAAATGTAATCTTAGAATGACTCTCTGCCAACATCTACTTAGAAGAATTTAAAGTTGGAATCACAACTTTATTGCCATATATTTTGGGTTCAGCATAAAGTTAGTCAACCATCAAATAAAAATTACTTATACTACAGCTGAAGGCTGATCATATATAAAAAGGCAGGTGGAGTGCAGGAGAACCCTAATGCACCAGTTCTGAAGATGTAGAAATATTCCATCGTACTTTCTCATCCTGCTGGGCATTTTAACTAAGGCTAGACTTCTGGGGCTATACTCTTCAAATTCAAATAGTTTTCTCTCTACACTTCCACCATCTACTGTCTAAAACGGGACATACTGGGTGCCAACATATCTTCTAAAGAGTTATCTGAAGGGAATTATGACTATGTACACAGAGGAAGCTTTGTTCCCCACAAGTACCACCTTCATTAGATGTAAGTAGACACGTAGTGACTTGAACACTAATTATCATTTATTTTCCAGTTCCCAGGGAAAAAACATTCAGTATAGAGCATTTCAGAATGCATTTTTCAAAAGAAACATGCATCCACTGAGTATAAAATACACTGCTTATACTCTTAAAGAATTCTTAAAATGGCAGAACAAGGAAGGCTCACATTGGTTTGGTTTGCCATAAATCTCTTTCAGACAGTAACCGTATAGAATCATGTCAGGACAGCATGATTCAGTGTCATACGCAGCCAAAGTTTCATTTGATGCTTACAAATGGCTTACACATTTTGACATTCAATAAAAAAAAAATTATTTTATCTATAGCAAAAATGGATGTACTCACTGATATCATCTTCATGATAAATGACGGAGTGGAACGGTAGAGTTTTGTCCTTAATATATCTCTCTGCTGGCTCAATATAAAAGGTCCCACTGTGCGTTTGGATGAATCCTTCAAATTTTCCATCAATAACAGACCCATGGCTAAAACTTCCCTGCTCACCTGTTAAAGAAAAAAAGTGCATTATGAGAATTTATATCTTTCTATATAAAGGTATACCTTTTATACCTTTTTTTATACCTGCTTTTAAGCCTTCAGTCCTGTGCAGACTTCAAGCATACACACTGCTTAACGTGTTAAGCAGTCGATGCTAAAGAATGATACTTGCATCACTACACTGACTGTGCCCCAGCTCACAACTGCTAAAACCTATATAAATTATGTAAGATTTTAAGTAACAGCAGTAAGACTTGCAGAAGTTTGTGTCCGAATTTTAAACACTAAGATTGTTCAATAGTAAGACATACAGTTATCCCAAAACCATCGTTACCAAGTTCAGTAGCTTCCTAATCAGATGCATAAGTGATATGTTTAAGAAGCATACAATGAACAATTCAACTCCGTATTTTAAAGCTGTCACATATAGAGCACATATATCCCAGTCCTGTTCTTCTACATCCATTTATACTATTATAAAAATAATAATAATAAATCAAGAGTGTAAGCTTTTGAAGACAAAATTCCCTATATTCAAGGCATCCATTTTTCTCTTCAAGCATAACGCTCTTAAACTTAGCCCTCTGATCTACTTCAGCCAACTGGTAAATTAGTCTACATAGATTCATTTTAAGTGCTAAGCCTGTATACTTCTTTCCCAGTTAAAAAAACAAAACAAAACTAAACATTTCAAGACTTCACTACCATTACTAACAGATCTTCAAGGAAGCAGTTAGATTCCTTGCAGAACCAGACCGTATGAAGAGGGACAAAGTCTAAATCCTTCTCTTTCCATCTGTTGTTAATTCCTTAATTCTTCTTCCTTTCTAATAAATTTTATCTTTTGTATTTACTGAAATTAGGTATAGTACCCTTAATGATGGTAGCTCTATATTTCTTAAGCTCCTTTAAACTAAGAACAGTACTTAAATTTTTTAAATGCAGACGTCCTTTTCTATAATGCATCACAGTTCTGCAAAGATTATGCTCATAAACACAGCTGAAGTTCGAGTTCCATGGATATGAAAATTATTAGTACTCATTTGTTAAGTGGGACATATAAGAATAAAAGCAGCTGGAGTTTAAATTCCTTTAGACACATTATTAAAGTTTAATAAAACAGATGCATTATTAAAGTTTAATAATGCAGGTAACCCTAATCATACAGATATTAATTTTCTGCATGTACAATTAAAACCCCCCCTGTTTAAAATGACTGCACTTTAACCCATTTCAAAGTGTTGTACTCACCATAAATATGTCCAGTGTAAATATGGGAGGTATCATAATCAATTAGTTGGTTTGATATTTGTACTTTAAAGTCATCACTAAAAAGAGATGTATCCCTCTTCATTCGAAGGTTGAAGTGTCTAAAGTGAACAAAACAGTAAGTTAGCTTTGAGCTTCAATTACAAAAGCACTAAGCAAAGTACTTCTAACCAAGATTTTCAGGCAAACAATTTGCAGACCATGTAAAATTTATCTATATAAAATGTTTATATTATATGAGAATTAGACCATAGCCTAGATGGATTTTCTTAAGCAAGATTATTTAGATGCTTTTGACACAATTAGCTAAATTTACAAAATTTAACCCAGTAAAAAGGGTTAGACTTAAAATGCATAAATCTAAAATGCTGACTTCTACTATACACTTGTTCCCATTCCTCCAAGACACAGATGTAGCCTAAGGGAAAAAGCAACTATCTTATTTTACAGCACTGTGAAGCCGAAGAGAAAAGTAACCATCAGCTTATTTCACTTTCATTGCCAACATTTAAGTAGTGTAAATGAAATGTAGGTGAGCTAATTACCATTTCAATTGAAATTTCAAAAAATAAGACGGGCAACAACATTTAGTACAAAAATACTACACTGGTAGTTACATGCACAACTGCATAATGACTTTACTCACTGAATGATCTTGTTCAAATTACAGTACTGCGTTCTTTGATGCAAATCCTACTGCTATCTTTACATGAAACATACCACATTTTCTTTGCCCAAAAACAAAAGTTTGGTTCAGTGAAGTCAAGCAACATAACTGAAGTGTTTAAAATGCCTGTCATTGTGTGAATTCATACCTGTGACCACCATTAGCTTGCTTCAGATTTTCATCTGGTATTCTCTTAGCTTTTGTATAAAACATTGTGTAAATGCGGATCAGTGAAGTTTTGAAACTTCAGTCATTCCAATTTCAGTCTTGATTTTCTTCCTATATTTTCCTCTTTCTGCACTATCTCAAAATTGAAGGAATATTATAGTGATGTCACCAATTTATTACACCGCAAGTAACTCTGTAAGTCAACTACATCTGTGTCAGTCTTCATCTAAAAAAATTGTGACCAGATTCTCAGCATACACAGTACACTAACAATACAGCTGACTTTCCATAGTGAAAACTAGTATCCATTTGTGTTAACAGCAAAATAACCCAAATAAGTGCCACAATATAAAGTTGATTAAACCTAACTACTTTTTAGTATAGCTGAAGCATATACAAAATGTATCTTGTCTTCACCTGCACATTAAATAATGTACACTACATTATAAGTACAACTGTATATTAAGATGCAGAATTCAAGATCAAAGAAAAAAGCCAAGCCTACACTTAAAACCTGATATGGGCTCTAGTGACTCATGTTGACTGGTAATTCAAACAGTATTTCACGAACTATCATTATTTATTATTGTTGCCACTGTTAATAAAGCTTCAAAGCAAGTATTCTCCTCTGGTGATGCGTTATCTACAACAAGGTTATGAAATTCTGAGATGTGGCTGGTGTATGGGGAAGGTTAAATTTCAGCAATTCCCTGTGACTCTCAGGCTTTCTGCAAGCCAACCAGTGCTTGTACGGTAGTTTCAGTATGAATGTATGAGGGCAGATTCTGCTATTAAAAAGGAAGAAATAGTTCGCTACAGTTGTGCTTGAGTATTTGAGTCACTGAAGAACACACCAGCTAACAGCAGCTATGCACACACCCACATTGAAAGACATGTTTTATAACAGACAGCAAGTATTTATAATATCACATATAAATAAAAAGTATTCTTAAGTTAATCTCTTTATCTGCTCTGTAAATCTGCCTTTTGGTAACACAGAGGTTCATGATGATGAGGAGATAACATTACCAACACAGACCGTCACCATAGGACAGAATGCTACAATATTATGCAATACATTTTCCAAGGTGGGGAGCAGGTAGGGGAGAAGTCCTTTAAGCCACCTTGATCTTTTGGACAGAAGTTAGAAATGAACAGGCAGGAAAAAAAGAGTTAAGACCAGCACTGACAGGAATTTGATGAACTTCATTCAAGTACTCCAAAAAGCTCCACTTACTTTGGCTGCAATAGGTTAAGGTGTTAGAGAGATAAAACTCCATTTTTGTTTGAGTCTTCCCAGTGACCAAGTTCTCCAGAGTTACCAAAGATGGATCACACTCTCTTCAAGTGCATCTAAACTGAAGTTAAATTACAAGAGCTCTCCTCCCTTCTCTAACATTTGACAGAAGACTCTTACCATAAGCAGTCTGTCATTTTGCCTCTGTGATGAAGGGAAGAATCTACTAATCCTAGCAAAAGCACTTACTAGGGTGAAAATTACTTTTTTCTGGTGAAAAAAGCAGGTGGGGGGGGGGAAGAGAGGGAGAGTAAAAAAAAACCAAACAAAAAAAAAAACCACCACCAAACACCAACTCAGTTTTCCCTCAGAAGTATGGTTATTCCTTCCATACTTATGAGTGAGATATCCTTCCATCAATATTACCCTATCTATGACTTAAAAAATGGACTGACAGAAGTTATATATACCAAATAAAAAGTTTCACTAGCTTTTAAAATTAAGAAGCCGCTATTTATAATTCTTTAATTTCCCCCCTTCTTACTTTCTGCACTGGTACATAACTCACTACAAATTCTAACCTGTGCTATTAATTATTTATTAATAAAAGTAGCTTATCTTGCAGGATTAGAGAACTATTTCAAATACAAAAATACAGCTGTGTTTCACAGTAACAAGTCTCTGACCATTTATTTCTGAATTTAGTTTAACTGTTAGATAACTTGATCACCTCACAACTATTTTTAAACAGGTCTTTTCCTAGTCATTCAAACATGCTTGATGGAAACAGGATGAGCTGTCTGAACTGTTCATCTTTTTAATAACAGAAAGCGAAGTGACAAACCTTCCTTTAGTTCTCCCCCACCAAAAACGGGAGAGGAAATGAGAGGCAACTTGGGCATAGAAAACAAGCATATAGTCATCTCTACTTCTAAGAATTAACAAATTTAACAAATCACCAAACTTTAAGCAACGGCAAATCTAAACCCCCTGTGTATTGCATAAGGTCTACAGCCATAGAACCAGAATTTACTTTCTCAATATGCAGAGACATCTTGATGTACTACTTACAAACATCAATGAAATGCACTGCACAAAAAAGACGCCATTTCATAGGTGGGGAGACTTGGAAGCGTAATGACTTATTCAAACAAATGTTGGCAGGGACCTCACTCCCCGATCCAATTCACTTTAATTTCTCAGTAAGAAACCTTCAAAAGCCCTACAAAATCCATTTCAGTATCTCACCCAATATCTAAGTTTCCCTAACATTTACTCTGAATTTCTTCAAACTAGTATTTCTTTTCCTTTCTTGAAACAAATATAATCTAGCAGCTATCCTTCTCAAATGATGCAGAAGAGAATGCATCTCAGGTTTCTTTCCTGGCTTAAATCCAGGAACTCCATGAATCTTTTAAGGACAGGAGTCTCCAGAGAAGTTCAACAAATTTTTCTGCATCATTCCTGAATATAGTTTCTAAAACTAGTCACAATGGAAAAAATAAGGCTTCAAATAAGACTTTTAGCAATTATCATTTCTATAGCATGCATCAAGTTCTGTATACCAGCACCAATGCAAACTAAGCTGTTCCCTAGCCTAGCTACACACCAAGCAGAAGATTAACTATTTCCAGAAAAATAATGGTTTTTTATTTACACATTTACTACCTTGCACAAGACATTTCCCAGCCTTAGTGGTCTCTAGAATAGAATTAAATCAACTAAGACCACATTTTGACCTTTCTTATTTGTTACTGCTTCTGTCTCAGACTTACCTGAAAACTGGCATGGTAACGCACCATTACTTGATTACTGTATGGTAGCTCATTTGGTTGAAGGCAGAATTTCTACTAAAACTGTTTATATTGTTATATACAATCTGTTCTAATTATAAACTACATCTTATTCATTAATGGCAGCACCCTAAAGACTACCAAAAGGGGGATTCTGATTTCACTTTAGCTTACCTCAGGGAGACTATGTCAGATTTCCAAGTATGTACCATAGCAACTCAGTGATAATTAAAGAAAAAAAGTTGAAAACACCATGATTAGCTGAAATCCAGTAGTTTCCCATGGGCTTGAGTTACAGCAATCCCATGCTCTAATCACATAGCAAGTACTTCAGAGAAATAAAAAAGCTGTGTGTGTATACTGACAGCACTTGGTAAAATGAACATAAAGGTGTACATGTAAGAGTTAACACTTAATCTATTATTCCATTTCTTTTGACTTACCTTCTAAGATCAGTTATTTCACCATGATGAAATGTCCAATATATTGGGACACTGATGGCAAGTCTGCAGACTTCTCCAAAAGTGGCAGAAAGAGCTATTAGCAGTGGAACACAAAAGGGCACTCTTGGTGCTTTCCCTTTCCTACCTCTCCTCGTCAAACTGCTGTAACCAGTGGCAGGCAAAAGCACTCAGTGACCAGAGGAGATTTAAAAAAAGGAAAGGAAATGGAAGAGTTACTCCACAGCTGGAAGAAGTGGCTGGAAAAACAGAACAAAAAGTGATTGGCTGGCAGCAGCATGGAAGGTGACTCCAGTATAAGGAGAGTCCATTTAGGTTCATACTTTTTCCTTCTCAGTAGGAACCAGAAAAATCTTTGCAGCAGTGCCTCCATGAGCCTCCTCACAAGTCAGGATCTAGAAGATACTACTCTGCTCGAGGTGCAGGTCTTTTATCCTTACTTTTCTCATGTAAAAGTCAAAGATTTTGAAAAATGGAAGGGGGTCTATAAATGGAGGGGAAGAATAATTTGAGTGCTTCTTTCTTACTGCTACCACATGAGGCATCAAAATGTAAACTCATTTCTCACAGACTGTCAGACTAGCTCCAGCCCTGAGCTATATTAAGTAGAAGACAGCTTAACAACTTAATGGTGGTCTAAACTACTGAAGCTAAGTCTACAGAACCATCACACTTCTGGACATTATTATTTTTTACACTGTTTTCACTTACTATTAAATCCACATAACACATCATCATTTAACTGTCAGTTCCCATGGCCCTACTACTGACGCTAAAGAAAACACAGCTTTGAAACAGAACATGATAGGGTCTCCAGGTTTATCAATCTATTACCCAACTGGAGGCAGATACAGGGTATCATCATCTCCTAGGTATTTATCTAAAAAACAATCTCTACAGCACTGCAACACTCAGCAATCCCAGACAGAATGCTTGCAGCAGCTTAAGTTTGTTTTCCATCCACACCTCTAAGGTGGCACTTGTGATTGTTCAGAGATTTCTTTCCTGACCTTCAGAAGTCAGACTTGCTAAGCTTGTTATTCTAGGAAACAGCTGAGGACACAATCTTCATCCTAAACAATTTGCCACTGATTATTCTTGATATACATAGTTGCAAACATGTACCCTATCTCAGATAACAGAAACCATCCAAGTAGGATTACAAGTAGCTACATTTTGGCTAATTTACATTCTAATAAAGTCATTCAAGTATTTCTGTCCTGAAGAGTATGATGCAGACATTTTAAGAGCAGAAGTTTCTACCCAAGATTAATACTTCTCCCCCCTTTCCATAAAACTTTTTTTGGAAGTTAAGTGCAGATTCTGTCATTTCATTTCCTATTTATCTAAAATAAGCTTACCAGTTGTATTTACATAGAGTTGAATATTTATACGCAGTGCAATGTTCTAACATAACGAAAAAACCCCACGATATAAAATACTGGGTAAAGATGTACTAGAATAAAATCAGAAGGTATCAAAGCTAATATATGAATTCAAACTTAGAAAGTAGTTTAGAAAGAAGATTTCTTAGAGAAATAAAGATATAGAAAGACATCTGCTGGCTGATAAGATGAGCACATATGAAGCACATAGCTTAAGTACTCTCATGTAAGTCCACTGCTTTTCATTTTACGATGGGTTTTTTTTTGAGAACAAGGCTATACCTATTGAAGTTTGTCAGCCAAGGAGTGAAGTTCTAAGCATAAACACCAATTTTAGGAGTACAGTTGGGAAACTCTGTGTCTCAGCTGGTCAGTCTCCCCAACCCACTGTACCAGGCATCTCCTAGACAAAAACCAAGTGAAGCACTAAATGCCTTTTTTTTTTCTTCCCCCCTAAGGGCTACACATATTCCAACTCACTGTATTTAAACTAAAATGCAAGACATTTAACCAACAGAACCAGCCTCTAAAATATTTTTTAGATTCAGTTAATTTAAAAATAAGCAAGAACTCAGGTCCCTGTTTGCTTGTTTATTTACAAAACAGGTACAGAAAGCGAGACCTGATTTACTGGTCTCTTAACCAGGCTAGTTTTTTGTCCAGGTATGTAACTTAAAAGGTACAACAGGTGGGGGATGATTGAAGAATGGCCACAGAGTACTGAGTAAAGCTGTAAAAGAGACAGTAAGAACTAAAGGGATTTTTAATTCTTTTCTTTTTGAATTCCAGACAGCCCAAAATGAGTTGCAGTAAGCAAACCTTGCAAAAAAAATTCACTTAGTAAACATCATGGAAATAATTCACAGAAGTTTCACAGGAGCCAACCAGTCAGTCCTATTTGATGACCGCTAAATCAACCTATTTAAACAGACTAACTTCTTAAGAGCATGTTTAAGTGCACATGGAACTGAAACATGGACACAGCAACTTTCAGATTCCTCCAGTAACAGTGAATCTGCTTTAAGTTCCAACAGACTCAGCGAACATAGAAGACAAAGCCACTTCATGAATTTAGTACTATGTTGCATGCACAATTACAAAAGTACCTAAAAATATATGCCATAAAGAGAACATCTAGTATTTAGTATCAAACAGAAGGTGACAATATAAAGTCTTCTTTAATCCAAGCTCAGCTATTTCAGTCCACCTCAGTCAGCTTAGCAACATGCTCAGAATGTCACCTTTGAAATTCAACATATCAAATACGGTATCTGTGCAGGTAGCCTCCTTCAGTTTTCTTATCTATTCAAATAGAGTCAATGACTACTGAAGGCAATGTAAAGGATTACAAAGAACCAAGAATAAAAAACCCTCATACTTAAGAACTCTAAAATTTTGTGGTCCACTCATGCCATCCAAAACTGCACCAGGAAGCTCAAATAATGTATGACTGGTAGCTGCACAACATAATTATGAAAAAGGTATCTTCACAGAAACCCAGAATTAAAGCCAACCAGCAAACACTGCTTCACAAAAACGCTTTGCCAAATTGCACAGTGACCATGGATTGAGACCCTATGTCACAATTTCACAGTATGCAAGCTCTCCCTTGTTACAAAAGTTCTTCTGCTCAAGGAAAAACATTGCAAAAAGAAGCAGAATATTTAAAAGCCCATTATTTACTGAACTTTATTCCACACTGGGTGTCAGTTAAAGCACTTTTACCTAGCAGCTGAATCCCATGGTCACCTCTGTAACATATTACAGCTTTACAAAGTGTATGCTTAGTAATAAAGACATTGTCAAAAATTTGTTCATTAACTACAGGGAAAAAAAGGTTACATGCAGTCCCCTATGAATAGCAGTAGTGAGACCTGATGCAGCTTTTTTCAGCTGCTTATTGATCAAACACTACTTTTGGCACTTTGACATAACCAGGCAAAAAACCTCAAGTGGAAGCTTGCCTTATAGCATCTACATGACTCCGGCACACAGTGTCTTTTTTGGAAAGCACTGACAGGCTCTTTAGCTGTCAAGTTATTTAAAGCAATAATGACCAAATCTTGGTGCCCAGTTGACTTGCCACATACACGCTATTAGCCTTTTTCATACAGAACCAGGAAGATGAGAATTCTTTTCTCCTTCCCTCCTCATACAAACCCAGGAAAGATAGGATAGCAAGATTTTTTTTAAACTCCTTCCCCGACAAAAACCACCTACTGCTGTATTTCTGAAGTTCCAGAGCAAAGCTGGATGCCTGCTTTTTTAAATACATAGGGGTATGTCCTTGTAGTGTTGCAGAAAAGCAGGCAAGGGCATTCTGGTGAATACGAAAACAAAGAGAAGGAAAACATCTAATGGTCACCAAGGATTACTACAAACAATCAGTATCACTGATAATTTAATACAGTGGAAGCAAAGCTTGCATTTCATCATTAGATGGTATTTGAGTTTCTGACTATCGTAACTCAAACCTGTACAAGATTTCATGCAGACTGATCTGAAAATATAATAGTCTGTTACATTTTGGAGCATGGCAGAAGAAAGTAAGTGCTTTTCAGTCCAACATTTTCATTAGTGAAGCTCATATTTTTAAACTACCTCAGATTTTCCAGAGCCTAGCAATATTCAGCAAGTGCATGTTTTTATATTCACAAGGATAATCATATGAAAAGTCTTTTTATCTGTATGATTCACAAAGAAGCAATGTTCCAAGCATTTCCAATGACAGTTCTCCTATTACAAGCATCATGCATAGAACATACATCCCAACAAACATGTCTGAACTTGAAAAATTAAAAAAAAGTTTAGGTAAAAAAATCTAAGGAAACCTGTACCTAAGTCACAAAACACCTGAAAGGAGTTCTCAACGTATCTTTAATTTAGTAATAAGCAGGTATTACCATGCATTCAAGTACCACTTGAAAATTGAACTCTTCACTCAAGTTGCATGGGCAACTTTCCCAAGTGAGAGTCATCAACTGATCAAGGAGAAAGGGTGGAAATGGGTGTGGATGGGTGATTAAGAGGCCAAATCAAGAAAAAAATTAGAAAGCATAAGTTACTAGGAATGTGTTAAGTAAAAAGTTAAGTAAAAAGACTGGCAATACAGTTAAATGCTACACAGATGTAGCTCCTTTATTCTTCTGCACACAACCGGGTCTCAGGAATACAGTTTTAAATTAACCCACACTAAACACTCAATATAAACTGGCAGGTGGAAAAGCTACGATATATAAACAAGTTTTAAAACTTCACATCCCTTCATTTTAGAAATGAGCACATTTTGCATTGCTGATGAAGCAGTAAAGTCAACTCATCTAAACTACATAGTTTATGATTCAAAAGAAATTAGCAGGTGTCCATAGTTCAGTTTTAGCAATTTCAATGTCCGATTAAGCTAGTATTTCAGCATTGAATAAAGGCTGGTTTGCTTTAATTCATTATATCTGCCATAACAAGTTGTATTTTAAACAACAGAAGGTTTGAAACAAATTCCTGATGAAGCTAAGGAGACGCAGGTTGGACAGCTGTATGCCAACACATCTCTGCACCTGGGCAAAGCCTTAACTAACCATTTGGTATAAGGCCATTCAAAAAAAATCAGGTTTAAGTTTCCAAAAATCTCAAAACTCACACTGACTGAATGCCTCTAAGTTTCAACACCTGTATTTAAATACAACACTTTAGTCTGCAGGCTAAATATAAATGGTTTAAGTATTTTGCAAAAGCTTTATTTTCTACCTACTGAATATTTGATAGAAAGGTTTTACTGTTGGTGCTCTCAGTGATGAGATCCATCACTTATAAGTAGTTATTCACAATAAACTGACAGCAACTACAAAAAGGCAATCCTATTTATAATACAATTTTTCAAGCTGCTACACACCTTCAAAGCTATTAGGCTGTATGAAGTAAAACACAATCACTTGACCCTTCCTAATTCATATTCAAGGAAAAATTAAAATATTTTGTAAGAACACACTCAGACTCATTAACAGAAATTTGTGGACTAAATTTACAGCCTGTCAACTATCCCTCTTTGGCAGGAAGCATTAGGTATCTCACAGGAAACTACCAAAATCCTAAATTATGGACTGGTTGGACTCTATAGTAAGTTTCCATTCAGCCTCCTCAGTTAATGATGAACTTGTGCCTCAAAGCATAGGGATTCAGAATCAATTCCACATATAAACACCAACACTCTCCATGAGTAATATTAGCTGTTATAAAAATCTTTATAAACCTTTTTGTCTAAAGTCTGGTGTAACTAAGATCCATGAAGTAAGAGAGGAAGTCATTTTTAGACCTCATTATCATAGATATGGTTAACAGTTCTACACTGTAAGGATTTTTAGCCCACATTATTAACACAGCTTATCCTGTACATTCCAAGAGCTCTGTTTTACAAAAGAGTATTATGGGATCTTTACCAATGAGAAGATGAACCTGCTCAAGTGGACTGAAATGTGGGTTGTTCCCCAAAAGAAGGGCCTCAGCACCCCTCCATCACCCCATCAAGTCATACTGATTTTTTTTTGCCAAATAATTTTCAGCTGGATGAGTTCCCAGATCCTATTCCTTGCATGGTTTTAAGACTAGTGCTAGCACAATGATGATGCTGGGAATGCAGACACGACTGTTCTTCTCTGCAGTAGTACACACTTTGGTAAGTCTAAATTAAGCATCAGCCTGCAGCTTAAGAGTGGCAGCATTAGACTGCAAAGACTAGAAACTGCCTGTGAAGTTACAGCAAATTCAGCAGCAATATGACTCTTCTTTAAATAATAGAATTTCCTGGACTAGAAAACACAACCAAAAGTGCGGTGTTAAGGACAGAATTTCAAATTCAGAATTCGGGCTGCAGTTCCAGAGCGCTTGCAAATACAACCCTAATGCTAACCTTTTGGGAGCATTCACTGAAATTCAGTCACTACAGGGTACACCTCCAGCAGCATCACTGAAATTCAGTCACTACAGGGTACACCTCCAGCAGCAACACTTTATTCCCTGAAAAACTTACAGGCCAGCACAGAAGCAGAACACTTACTCATAAAACAATATTCAAAACAGGTTAAGAAAACCTGCTTTTACTTTTGCTTTGTCAAATTTACTATGTTTCTACATACAGCTAGCAATAATTTATCAAGTTCAAATTTTTCTTCCTGCTTTTCCTCAGTTATACACACAGCGGAGAATTCTGAAATACAAAGAGATCATAAGTGAAGCCTACAAATTATATCTCAGCTGCTCACACCACATATCCAATGTGTTACCATCACACCTTAAATGAAAGGTGAAACAAGTCTTGCAACAGGAATTACGTTTTCCCCACATTGAATAACAGCCGAATTGCGCAAGAGCACAGAAAGCAGATAACACCATTACACATGAAACAGAACACATTTCTGGCATGTTTTGTAGTTTCAAGTGCAACCTGAAATTTTACTTTTTCTCAATTAAAACTCATAAAAATTCATAAAAAATACGCCGAAGCTGCATTATAAACTCAGAATCAACTACCATTCGGTTCCCAGTATGATTCCATTGTTTGAGCTTCAAAATGCATGAATAGTTACCACCAGTTTGAGTGAGTGATTACATGCAACGTTTTCACACACTGGACATCAGAGCAAATACTTCATAGAAACTGTATGCACTGCATTTTAGAGCATTCTAGCTAGCACTAGTTTTATGGCTGTCTTTCACCACTTACATTTCACTATGAACACATGCATGAATAACATACTTTAAACAAATACCTTTTTAAATATCACTAACCTTCCATGCGCATGAAAATCTAGGTGCAAGAACTGATCTTCATGTGATACTGCTCTTTTGGCACGCTGGTGTTTTTGGTGTAACAAATCCATATCGTAAGATAATCCTTCATAATGTCTAATGTACTTATTTAGGGGATTTCCATACTGGCCTGAAAAGAGGAAAAAAAAGTCATGTTTAGCATGCCTGAGAAATTATTACAGTTACCAATCACAACACCTGGTACAGCAGACCTGTGCTGTAAAACAGTGGGTGAATAAAACCCAACTCCCCTATTACATGCATTTCAGATTTCTTTTTTTCTTCTCTGTACCCTTGAAATTTATTCTACCCTGGTCCCACAGACTGAATGCACACTTGCACTTAGAGTGAGTTATGTCAACCTTGGAAGGCAACTTCTACTAAGTTCAATCAAAACTAGTTCTTTTACTCCAAAATTAATTCACAATGCAACCTACATGACTGTAGACAAAAATACTTGAGAGAGGTTTCAGAAATGCACTTGTGACACAAACACAAGCAGTGCAACAGCTGAACATCTTGCTTCTAGTTTCCTAGAAGAATTATACTTCCAGCTTCACTCTGCATTCATGACACCAAAGTACCTGCTCAGAGTGTTTGTTACACATGCCAAATACCCAGAAAAATTAACAGCAAATCATGCCACTTAGCAACACAACATCTTGTATGAAAAGGAATGTTCTATCACATGGAGTTGTTTTATTAAAGATGTATCTCCAAAAAAGTAGATCCAGTTCAGCCTATTTTGGATGCTTCCTGCTAAGGTAGTATTTTTTGCATTAAGTGTGCATGACAGGAAACAGGGAAAGATTTTGGTCCTCCTATCCTGATGGAGGAAGAGACATGCAGAACTGACCAGAGACACTAACATTTGAGAGCTTTTCAAAGATCTATGACATGTATACAGTGGATCAACATCTCAGCTCTATATTTATACTAGACAGGAGGTACTTTACCAGAACTACATTATTTTTCACTCCAAGTTGCTGGAATTTTCTAAAAAGCTCCTTGCACTGCCCAGACACCTGTCAAATATACCCCTCAGATGTACTTCTGCATACCAAACAGCCAACAGGCCAGTAATCATAAGAACTGAAACCACAAAAAAGTTAACATACATTACTTTCCTCCAGACAAGAAGCCACTATATGCATTACAGATGTTTGGGTAATTCCGATTCTGGTCACTTCTTTCAAATATGTACACAGTTTCTACACAGGATTCACCTTCTTATTAACCTAACCCAAGCAATCATAGAAGTACATGCACAATAAATGGACAGCGCAGCATGTATTTCACAAGAAGTGTACCTTCATATCCTGACTGCCAGAAAGGTCTCCATCCCTTGCCTCTGCACACTCAACACTCTTCCCAAGTCTTACTACACTTTTATATCAAACACTAGCACTAGACCATTATGCACGAAAAATATTTCATACACCTGCCAAAAGTAAACACAGATACTGTAGAAGGAATTATTAAGGTGATGTGATTCAGTAACTGTGACCACACCAAAAAAAGACAGAAGTGAAGTTCCAACAGTATAAACTAATGTGGAGAGATACGGGAAAAACACCCCAACAGAAAGAAAACCACTACCACTAAACCCTCCCCCGAGCCACACCCAATACAACAGAAAACCAACCAACCCAAACCACCCACAAAACAACTCATGGAGCAAAACACTGTCTTTGCAATGGAAATAATGCACACAGTATGTTTAACATACACAGTGAAAGGCAGTTTTTAAACAGTTTAAAATATCAAATTATCAGGAATTTAGGTATCTATATGTATAAACTACAGTCAAGAGCAAGCTCATTTCAGTGGTTCTGGTTCAACAGCAGATTATGACCCAAATTATGTCATGTTTCTAGATGTACTAAATATTAAAGCCAGCAAAGAATTAAAGATATTAAGTTATGTATAATGTTTCAAAACACCAAGAAATGCATGTGTTGATACATAACTTACCAGTATGCTAGCATGAAATCGTTAGCACTGTTTGAAACAAAGCCTTGCAGTATTCTTTTATACACTTTATGCAACAAACATACAATCAATTCCTTTCTTGTCACTCCATACAAGCAACAGTTTCTGAAGAATAAATCAACTATTCATTACAGAAACTACTTCGCGTATCAAACCACTCAAAGGTAAACACTATCTCTTAGTGTTATTATGTAAAAAAAGTCAAGTTTTCTTTTAAGCAACCTGACAGCAATATATTGCCAAAAGTACTTGCAGAAGGAACAGTACTTGCAGCACTGTCAATATTTAGTAAAAACTGCCATACAACTTCTTCCCTATACGACTGCTTTGAAAAAGCATATTCCAAAACTTCAGATGTTTCAGTGAACTACTGTTTTGTACTGAAAAAAATTGGATATACCTTTCTAGTTCACTGAGATGCAATGTGATGATAAAAAGACAAACTTAGTGCAGTATATATAGCATCACTTGTACGAGTTGTAACACAGTCTTTCACAAGAAAGACAAATTCAACTGTCAGCCACATAAAACCTAAGTTGTCTATTGAAAGCTGTGGCACACAAACAATCTTATCTACACTAAGGATATGAAATTAGAACATAGAAGGTGCAAGCTGCTGGTTTTCCAGTTCTAGGTTGAATCAGTAATCTTCAAACATATCCTCATGAAGAGCATAAGATTTATTTTAAGATTTTTTTTCCATATCATAGGAACTGCATAACTGCATTTCATAGTACGTGATGGCCAATAAGCTCTACCAGCAACACAAAAATTACTAAGCAAATTCATAATCCCAAATGCATTTTTTTGCATTTAACAATGTGCACAAGATACTACCATACCTTTTTAAAATTCAAGTAATTATATAGTGCAGATAAACCCCATTCAAGTTTCCTCACAGTACTGTAGGCTTCTGTTGACTCTTCATTGCTGAGTGCAAATTCAGTCCAATGAAAAACCAATTTCATTCTAATTTCCTCTCACTCTTAGTCTCAAAATAGAAGTCCATCCTCATCCAGCTTTCCAGAAACCTCTTAAGTATCCTAAACATTTATAAAATAAATCTAATTGAAATAAGACGCAGGACACATCCAAAGTTTCAGCAACCAGCATCAGGAATTTGCAGCATGAAGGATGTTGTACCTGTCTGATGTTTCACTAATCATTTTCAACATAATCCCAGAAGCAGAAAATCCTTCTATGGCCCAAGAACTCCTATAAGCCAAACAAAATTAATCTGAGTCCCCCTGTTACAGCAAATTGATGCACAATATACATTAGCTGGACTTCAGATAAATGCTTTCCCTATACCCAGGTATGTGATCCAAAGTGTCAACATAAACTTCAAAATTAACTGATATGCATTAAAACTTAGCTCAAGTTTTAATTTAAAAAATTAACCTAAACCTAGAATATGACACTAATAACTCAATTTAAAAACTTTATCAGAACTAAGGAGTTAGTATGCTGCAGAATGTGCAAACTTCTATGCTCCACAATCCTAAAACTATTTAACAAGTTAAATTATCTTCAACTTTTCTACGGTAGGAGGCTTATAACAATTCATTCCTTATATTGTTATAGGCCATTCTTTTCTCAGTATTGGAGGTACTCCTTGAACAGCTTCAGGCACCTAGGAAAAAGGTTTTAAAGCATGAAAATTTACTGCTGACCCAGTAATACTTTGCACCCAATCCAGGTCTCATGATCATGTGGAAAACAGAGACTATACTCAACTGAGTGACAAATAGCTGTTCAGTGCTAACTACTGTTACAAGGCAGCAAGACTATTGACATTAAGCAGCCTTGTAACTGTTATCTCTTTGATGCAAAAGGAGAGGGTTTTAAGCAAACCACTTTTTTCTTAACCAGAATTTACATACTTTATGTGATCAAGCAGGAAAACAATGCTATTTCTTTTCCCTTCCTCAAAAACTGAACTCCTTAAGTACTCTCATAGTGTGCACTTAACACAAACACTCTTGCTGCTCTCCTCTTGCTAAATAAAAGCAGCTATGTATCACCTACAGCATATGCTATTTCACTGCTTTTTAGAAAAGGGATTTCAGACAGGGTTGAAATCAAGGCTTTAAATGAACATTCACTTTAACTTCCAGAAGCACATATGTTAACATTGCTACAGCAGTTAAAATCTGCTACTGATACACAATCTCCTTCACAATACTCACATTCATAATCATCTCAAAAGATTATGGAGGTAGTCCTTATAGAAGCTAGCTTCATGCACATAAAGGCTACTGGTAAAGAACTACTGAAAGTTTACCAACATAAACATAAAAATCCATTAGTTTGTACATACTGTGGTAAAAGATTACATTTAACTTCCCAGAAAAGGATAAATCAAGCATGCACTGTTTTAAAAGATGAGGTTTCTATTGAACCACTCACACTAAGATTTGCATGACAAAGGCAAATAGTTCAAATATAACTCAAGTTTGTTAGTGAAAAATAAAGCCCAGAACACAACCTGACAGACTATTACAAATTGTTCAGCAGCCAGGCTAACTTACCAGACGTCTCTTTTTACTGTGTCATAATTAATTTGCAGATTTGAAATGCCACCATATGATAAATCTCCAAGAGGTTATTATAATTTTAATTAAGATAATCAAAGCAAGATGCACTTCTTCAAGCAGTTTTCAATGGCAAGTTTATTTCTCTTAAAAAGATGTTTCCTTTACATGGGACATTAAAGAGTGTACATACCATTCAGATTTAGCCCTTCCATGCTTAAGTATACTGAAAGCCAGTAATCCTACTATATACCTCCCGACTTAAATCTCGCTGAAGAATTTATTCAGGCTGTAGTTTCATAGCTGCCAGCAGAAGGCCAGGTCCCACTGCCCTTTTTCCTCTAATCCATTTCTATTCTTCCCTTGTGCTGGCACTAGAACAGATTTGGCTGAAAAACCACACTTTCTCTTTTGGTCAAGTTAGCTTTTAGTGAAAGAAAAACACGCAACCAAAAAGTCCAAGTCAGGATCATTTCCCTTCACTGAAAACTCACATTTAGGGCACAGTTAGACAGTAGAGCACCATTAGTGTAAGCAGATGGCCTCCTTTCTTTTACCCTCTTCCTCTCCCACTCTACGCAAGTCCCAGCTCTTCCCACTGGGCTTGGGTCTGCACAACAAAACTGTTACATGTCTGGCAGGAAATGATCAATTTATTTTGTTTAAATCAGCAGTTGTATTGGTTCCCACATGCCATCAAACATGAGGCAGTGAAGAAGGAGAGGTGGGAATGAACTGTCAGGCAGGATCACCAGACCGCAGTAATTCATTAGTGGCTCTGCCATACTGCATACCTGAACCTTTAGATTCTTTTAAAAGCAAAAATAAACTGCAGTCTTAGGCTTTTGGACAACTGTATTTCGAAGTTACTAAACACCTGATTTTATTTACCTTGGGCATTTCTGAAGCAACCATCTGACAGCTGCCTTTACTAGACACTGTCTCATTCAGCCATACAGAATTCATAATGCTTTTAAACCCCAGATGAATGCTTGAGGCTGAGTGTCATGTTAATGAAGGCTAGTATTCCCAATTTATAGCAAGGATGCAAACTAAATTGCTCAGACACCAGTATCTCATAAATGCCTTCCCACAACTCCCCCATGTGTCCAGAAAAAATAGAATTTCTCTTATGCTCACAGGGAAATAGGTAGTTCAATATCCAGCAGCACAGGACACTGAGATACTACTTGAAAGTCCTAGCGACACATAGAAGAGTGTCTCGTATCAGTGAATGCAAGAAATTTATTACAGATTTGTAACAACAGTCAGCATCTGATCAGCCTAGACAACACATGATCACTCTTGTTAAACTCCAGCTCTTGGGGGATCTCATAAGTTCTCTTTTCATATTTTCTATTCTCCTTCCCCCCCTCTCCCCTCTTTTTTTCTTCTAATGGTGCTCAGGTAGAATGACAGATTCTATCAGTTATTTCCATTCCCCAAAGAACACCATTAAATACGGGTAATTAAGTACTGTTTAATATACCTGCATGCTTAAAACTAGACAACATTACAGGTAAGTATAACTTAGCTTCAAGATTACCATAAAATTAATGAGCACTGTCCACAAACGAAATGAGGCAAATTGCTGGGTCTCAGTTGTTTCCAGTCTGCACTGCTCTCACAGTAAAACTGTTAAGAATCATGAATTTATCTTTTCACACAGACATTAATGCCTGCCTAGAAGAAAAGCATGCAAATGAAGAGCTCTATTTTTTTCAGTAAATAAAAAAAATTACAGTAAACTCTAAAAATGTGAGCAGTTAAAACAGAAAATTCTAATATTAAAAAGCAGTCTTAATTCTACACAGTTATGGTAAATCTTTCGTAATTATGTTGAGACTTTTACCAGAAAAGCTTCATAGGATATTTCAGAGATGTGTATTAGACATCACTACTAGATTTCTATCCAGTATTATTAAGTTTCTTTAGACATTTACCTTTATTGATAAACACCAAGAGATGTGCTTCTATTACCTGCTAGTGAGGTATGCTTCCTAGTGCAAGAGATGTTGAAGATGCCCATTCTTCTCTCGAAGAAAAAAATTAACATTAATTTCTAAATTAAAATACACTTCATGAACTTGCTTCTATACATCCAGAGAAAAGTACTTCTTATGCTCACTACGTCTTTAAGACATATTTGCCTGCCTGGCATTAAACAGTGGGAACAACCCTCACAATTGGTTAATGAATCACTTTGTGTTAATTCTGCCCCAGCACTGTTTAGTTCAGAAAACAAAGAGGCCCTGAAATGCATGCCAATAATTAAATCCAAAATATCTCGATAGTTTACAAGAATCTATTAACAAAAAGTCACCAAAACCTTTTCTGTATATCACTCCTAATCCTATAAACAATGTGATGACTTCTGACCACGCAAATCAGCTTACTTTTCATCTCACTGCTTAGACACAAGTACAACCAACTGAAGTTTCCGCATACTTTGGTATTACTTTTTGATAACATATAAAAGACCAGAATTTAGGGCTAGATTCTTCATTAATAAACATAGGCACTGATGTACACAGATGCAGAGCCCACATAAACAGGAGAGGTGCCAAATGGAAGAGGACTTTTCAGCTGCTCTACCCGTCCTTCTCTAGAAATACCCTCCAAAGTCCGCCTTTTCCAAAGTCTACCCTTGTAAAAATTTGAAACTACTTCCCACCCATCATTTGACCAATTAAACATTACCAGACACAGTCAACAAACTGCCCTAATAGTTTCTCTGCTGAAAATCAACTCATAACGGGAGTCATTACAAAGTTACGCGTCCCCATAAACACAAGCATGTTTGTCTGTGGCCTAGGAAAGAGGGAGGCAGACCCTCCTTGAAGCTACGGTCACAATTCAGGGAAAAACCCGGCTCGCCTTTTTTCCTCAGTCTAAGCGTTCCGTCTACCCGCGCTTCCTGCTTTCGGGGTCAGGGAAGCGGCCGCAGGGAAGGCGAGGAGCGGGGCGCTCCGCGGGCAAAGGGACACCTGCGCGACCGCCCGCTCCGCTGCTCGCCGCGACGCTTCCCGGCCCTCCCGGGAGCAGCAGCCGGCGCCCACCACCGCTCCCCAGAGCCACCGCCTAACTCCGTCCGCGGGCGAGGGGCGGGGAAGAGGAAGGTAACCGGGAAGTGGCTACTTGGACCGTGAGGAAAGTCCCGAGCAACTGAAGCGCAGCCGAGAGCATACAGCCGGGCAGGGGAAGCACAGCCAAGCGTAGCAGAGAAGAGGGGCCGAGGAAAAAAAGAGAACAGCTAGCTCGGACCTCGGCGGAAAAAAGTCTCGGGAAAGGGGTAGGGGCGCCGCGGTGGTCACAAGCGGCGAGGGAAGAGAGCCTGGGCAGGATGGAGAGGTCGTGCCTGGGAGCTGCCGACAGAAAGGAGAGCCCGGGCCGGCGGCCCAGCCGCGGCCTGCCAAGGCGCGGCGCTGAGGGGAGAGGGGCCCGCCGCCCCCAGCCGCTCCGCGGCGGAGAGGGATCAGGGAAAAGGGGAAAAAGGAGGGAGACCGGCAGCCCCAAGCCAGGGCTCCGTGGGCTGGGCGCGCCCGGCCGCGTCCTCACCTCCGGCGCCTGCCGCACAGGAGCACAGCAGGATTATCGTCCCCGCTAGATCCATCTTCACCGGGCCCAGGCCCCACCACCGCCGTCTACCCACAGCACATCCGCCCTTGTCGCGCGCCGGGATAGGGAGGGACGAGCTCCGCGCCTCCCTCCGCTTTGTCCCCCGCCGAGCTTGCCCCGGCGCCCCCCGCCCGACAGCGCTCCGCCTCGCCCCGCCCCGCTAAGCTCCGCTCCACGGCTTCCTCCAGCCGCCCGCTCGACGCCACCGGCGAGGCGGAGCCCCAAGGCACGCCCAGAACGCACGAGCAGCCCCGTTTCCCGCCCCACGCTGCACGCAAGGGGCGGGGCCCCGCGGAGGGAGTTCACCGCCCGCCGGGCGGGGCAGGACGTCACGTCAGGGGCGACGCCCAAGGGCGGCAGGGCCCCGCGGGGCGGAGCCTTCCCGGCTGCCTCCGCGGGCCCGGCCGGGTCCGGGCAAGCTGCGTTTCCTCAGCGGTGTAACCAGGAAGGCGTCAGATGCGGGTCCCGCCCACGGCACCGCCGGGACCGGGCGGCTTTTTGGGTGAGGTAGGTCGAGGCCGCTCCTGCCGCCACCCTCGGGGTGCCTGCGAGGCGAGGCGGCTGTGGCCCCTGGACCCTCGAAGGGCTCTGCTGGGGCCAAGTCGCGCCGGTATCTTTGTGGGCCAGAAGGATCTGCGTCCTCGGAGAAAAAGAACGAGCTGGTGGCCAAACTTGGCTCGTACCCGAGCAGCATCTCTCAGTCCCTTCACACCTTTGCGTGAGCAGCCTTGGGCCCCTTCCTGTAAGGAGGGGTGATGGAAGTATAACTACATTCCATCAGTTGGCCTCGATACACATTTTTCCTTGCAGAAACCAATTTACTTACTTTCCAAGTTTTATTTTAGGTCACCTATTTCTCTTGGTGCTCTACATGTCACAGTATGTTGCAGTTGTCTCCACTGAACGGGGATTTCTTCATTGTGGGGCTGTCTTGGGCAACCTTCATGGTTCAAACGTAAAGGAAAATCCTCCAGTGAAGATAAAACATGAACCATTATGGCTTCAGAGGATTAGAAAAGACCTTTAAGATCATCAAGTCCAACTTTTACTCCTGGATTGCCAAGCCCACCACTAAACCATGTCATTAGGAGCCCCCATCTACATTTTTTAACACTTCCAGGGACAGTGATTCTCCCACTTCCCTGGGAAGTCTGTTCCAATGTCTGACCACCCTTTCAGTGAATAGATTTTTCCTAATATCCAGTCTAAACTTCCCCTGGCATAGATTGAGACTGTTACCTCATATCCTACCACTTGTTATTTGGGAGACAGACCCCCACCTCACTACAATCTCCTTTCAGGTAGTTGTAGAGAGCAATGAAGTCCCCCCCAAGCTTTCTCTTCTCCAGACTAAATCCCCCAGGGCCCTCAGCTGTTACTCATCACACTTGTGCTCCAGATCCTCCACCAGCTTTGTAGCCTCTCTTTGGTATGTGCTCCAGCAACTCAGTTATCTCTCTTGTAGAAAGGGGACCAGAACTGAACACAGGATTTGAGGTGCGCCCTCAACAGTGCCCAGTGCAGGGAGATGATCACTGCCCTGGCCCCTGCTGGCCACACTATTGCTGATACAGGCCAGGATGCTCCTGGCCTTCTTGGCTTCCCAGGCACAAGCTGCCTCATGTTCGATGTCTATCAACACCCTTTTTTTTTCCACTGAGCAGCTTTCCAGCCACTCTTCCCTAAGCCTGGAGTGTTGCATGGGGTTGTTGTGACCCAAATGCAGGACCGGGCACTTTGCCTTGTTGAACCTTATCCCATTGGCCACAGCCCATTTATGAAGCCTGTCCAGTTCCCTCTGCAGGGCTTTTCTACCCTCCGGCAGACCTCCCACCCAAGCTGGTGTCATCTGCAAATTTACTGAGGGTGCACTCGATTCTCTCATCTGGATCATCAATAAAGACATTAAAGATATTAATTTCTTGGCAGCCAATATTCTAATTCTTACATTCAACTATGCTCACCCAAACATTTATTATTTACATTAGGGTTTGTGACAAATTTCTCAGTTTCAATTCTCACCCTTTATTTTTCCTTTTCCAGTCCTATTGCCCTGACAGAATAAAAAAAAAAAAAATCCTCAAATTCCACCCCCCCAACAGGTACAGCAGGGAGAAGTTAAATAAACGTGTAAGCAAGCACAGTTACAACGAATGTACTTCAGATAAGGCTGCTAATGTTGCTTAGGGAGATCTCAGATAAGAGGTCTGACTACCAAGCACAAGGAACATAAGAACTTATCTTCCCAAAACTGTACTCAAAATTTGTGATTAAAAGCTGAAGGTTTCTATAGGGAGAGAAGGAAAGGGGTTCATTAAGGTGAATGGAGTAATACGACTCCATCAGTTCCTAAGTTACCGGTCACACTCACCGTACGGGTACTTCAGTAATATCGGTACCTCACAAACTGCAGCAGGAAGCTCCGAACGCCTCCACAGGGACAGCCGGGCCGCCAGCGGCCACCTCCCGCAGCGCTTCCCCTCAGCGCCCGCGGGCACGGACCTCCCCTCACTGCTCCCGGCGCAATTCACCTCACCGTCCGCAGGCAGAGATCTCCCCTCAGCGCTCACACCGTCCTTTCCCTTCCCGCGCAGGCGCGGCCCGCCCCCGTCGCCTCCCTGCAAAAGAGGAGCAGCGCAGCAACGGGAAGGTTTCTGCCGTACCCCCGCTGGCGGGCGCTG